>CM067302.1:16730146-16987646 GCA_034231615.1 Meghimatium bilineatum
CCTGCTTGCTGCATGATTTATCTTTACCTATAAATCTTACTACTTCTATAATTATTCATAGTACAGAATATGCAAGATGTTTCATGGAAAATTTGGAATGTATATATGTAGGCCTAGCAATTACTGATGTAAAACAATTCAGCACAAAATGAATTAAGTATTATATCGGAATATAGATAATTTAAAGAAATATAGACATCTCCTCGTGATCTTGTATCATTGGTCACATCAATTATTAGTGTCTGTTGTCACAGTCCAGTCATGTCTACATGCCCAGATGATTACTACACAGTTTATATAGAAAAGGCAGAAGGGCACACAATCTCAAGGTGGCGAAAAGAAGTGCTACAAGGAGCTCATTAAAGACCTCACTGAAACTTTTAAAATAGATCAAGATACATGGAAAGAAATTACACAGAATAGAGTTACATTGTGTTTTAGAGGCAAAAAATAAGTAGCATCTTGTGAAATGATGAGAAACACTCCAGCTCAACAGCAGAGAATAGCTAGAAAGTCGTGGGTAGACCAAAAACCATCTACAGTGGTCATCACTTGCCCGAATTGTTCAAGGATATTTGTGTCCAGAATAGGGCTTACTAGCCATCTACGAACTGATAGTCAAGGACATAACTCTAACTGAATTTGAAACGTGGATGTAACAAATGGTCATCATCATCATGTGATGGATGAACAGCAATAACAACATTTAGAAAAACTGGCATATGTCTATGTCAAATTTTTCCTTTCTACCAACAGAATAGTTTTCTTTGGGTTTATGTATGGAGTTTAAGGGGAAAAGAATATTGAGATCAAAACTGAATTAAGACTAAATCAAAACAACTTGAAGAAATATAACTCCCAGATACAGCTATATTTTCCAGTCTTCTTGATTTTGTCTTGCCACTGGTGTCAAATAGAAAATAAACCAGCACGAGAGAGTGAAGTTGCAGAACAGAGTAATTTTTTCCTGATATAATCTCAATACAGCCCAAGTTACAGTTCAAACACCAAAAGTGATCACATCACAGAGAAACATTAAATCTCTGAAGCACAAACACAACGTGCTGTCCGAAAATAGAGAATAACAAAGAACAGATGTTAAATCCTGAGCTCGTGTGCCCCAAATGTAGCAGGGGATTCTATGCCAGAATTGGACTTTTCATTCATACATGTAAACACCAGAGAGATATAACAACACAATCCTGAACTGCTGTCATCATTGCCAACTATTGACTGCTATTTTATATCACTGTATCTCCTCTCTGTGTGGAAACATTACAAATATGCTATCTCTGTGTGTGGAAACATTACAAATATGCTATCTCTGTGTGTGGAAACATTACAAATATGATATCTCTGTGTGTGGAAACATTACAAATATGATATCTCCGTGTGTGGAAACATTACAAATATGATATCTCTGTGTGTGGAAACATTACAAATATGCTATCTCTGTGTGTGGAAACATTACAAATATGCTATCTCTGTGTGTGGAAACATTACAAATATGATATCTGTGTGTGGAAACATTACACATTTACTATCTCTCTGTGTGGAAACATTACAAATATGCTATCTCTCTGTGTGGAAACATTACAAATATAATATCTAATTATAATTTATTTATAATATAATAATACAATTCAAATATAACCACGTGGTCATCTGTAGCTAAGTCAATAAGATGCGAGACAGCAAAATAAAAGGTCAAATATGTTTGACTGTGGTCAGTTTTGATGTTAGTGACCAACGTTTAAGTACGGAGCCAGTTCTCACATCCGTCTGACCTGCTAGCGACATGGTTATAGCTATCCACCATTGAGTGGTAAAAACACTGAATGTATTAGTTACCAACGCTGAAGCCTTATTTATTGAGTCATTGGTGGAAAATAAATGGCGACACAACACATTTAGTTTTCTTGGACTACATTCTGCTAGAAATCTCGTAAGAACATTGTCCTATGAGATTCAGGAGTTTGATAATCAACAAAGAAAAAAGCAACTTTTAAATTGTTCAATATGTATGTGCCACTTTGGTAGCTTGATCAGTGAAACAAGGGTATAACTTCTACTATTCTTCTTCTTCTGCTCTTATAATCAAAACGAATAAATTATGTGATTTCTGCCGGCAAGCGTGAAGTACATTGTGTCACAAGTTCCACAGTTGAATTGTATTATTTGCACCTATGTTGGCTCACTATGCGGTCTTGACAAGCAAGGCTCAGCACATCCATTTTCGACATGCCTTTAGTTTGGGTAGTAGGCTTACCTAGCCAGTGACAGCCTGCCTATATTCTACTATTCTTGAATCTCAACCTAGTTCATGCGAGTTGGGATTATGAAACTGTCTCACTAACATACTCCCTACCACAGAAGTTGGCATAAAGATTATTTAAGGACAATAAAAAAAAAAGCCAATAACAGTGTGCAGATTTATCACGAGATTAAGTTGGTAAAATAAAAAGATACATAAACCAATAGAGAATATGGAGGGGTTACTACAAGCAAAAGGTGCGAATAAGGGTTATATATGTGCAGACTTACATTACTGCTTCTTTTACTGTTGGCTACATTACTGTCTCTTTTACTGTTGGCTGATGTCCTTGTTGCTGGAGAGATCATGGTGGGAGGTGGTGCATATTTGTCATTGACACCATCACTGAAATCAAATATAGTCATTAACAGTAAGAATAAAGTAAAGTATTTAAATTTAGATACCACGTACATTTAAAATAATGGCTCTTGTTAGGCAGATAGATGTAGCTTATTTTTTTAATGAAACAAACTAAAGTCATTACAAATTTATCAAACAAATTTATAACCGGTGCTAGTGTAGGGGAGATAAGCATTGTTAACAAAAATATTACATTTATTGTGCCCCTATATTCAAACGCAGTTTAGAAATATAGCTTGGAGAGGAGACATCGTATGTTAGTATGGGTGTGGAGGAGGGGAGAAAGGATTGGTGTTACATTTTAGCTGGCAAGCTCAGTAAACAACAAACTGTGATTATACTAGCCATGTTGAGTTGGTTTAGTGTCCAGTCGTCTGCTAGAGTGTCCAGTCGTCTGCTAGAGTGTCCAGTCGTCTGCTAATCACATGAGATTCCTGTAAACAACAAACTGTGATTACACTAGCCATGTTGAGTTGGTTTAGTGTCCAGTCGTCTGCTAATCACATGAGATTCCTGTAAACAACAAACTGTGATTACACTAGCCATGTTGAGTTGGTTTAGTGTCCAGTCGTCTGCTAATCACATGAGATTCCTGTAAACAACAAACTGTGATTACACTAGCCATGTTGAGTTGGTTTAGTGTCCAGTCGTCTGCTAATCACATGAGATTCCTGTAAACAACAAACTGTGATTACACTAGCCATGTTGAGTTGGTTTAGTGTCCAGTCGTCTGCTAATCACATGAGATTCCTGTGATGGCATGAAATATGCACAAACTGTAACAGAGATTGCATGGTTGTACGCATAACATTACAAAAATTCCAATAGTTGGACTGTTATCACATGATGAGGCCACATTTGCCTAATATGTACCAAAATAACTCTTGCCCGGTATATCAACTAAACAACTAAGAAAAAAGTAGCTTTCCAATTAATTCCAGATCATTCACAAATGGGGGGGGAGGGGGGGGGGGGAAGAGAAGGAATGATATAATTGGTCTGCTAGTCAAAACTGGAAGTCACTGCCAGAAATAACATAGAAGATTTGGTATCATTTCCAGAAAAAATTACTGTCACCATAAGCTGCATGAACATGGAATGTAAATCAACTCACCCGTGCAGTCAAACAGATGACAACAACCACAAGCTTAGAAGGAGTCAAAGGGGGAAAGACAATCGACCTCACTGTATTAGGTCATCCAATATGTATTCTTTTCCTCTCAATAAAGCGACACACCTCCAGAGAGTACCATTCATAGCACATAACTCCGTATCTTCTAGCAATAATCCTCAAGGATCTCATTAAAAAACCCACTTTATAAACAAGACGTCACAATCAGGATTTGAGTCTATGATCCCAATACAAAGACAAATGTGTTGGGCCATTGGCATGATGGAACAATGCATTTCCATTATCTGAACTTCATTTTGTTGGAAATATAGCAGAGCTATTCTCATACTAGGAGATCCAGCCGAAGTTTGAGAATAAGCGTTGAAGATAAAGAAGATTGAAACATGCCATAACAGACTTAAACAACACATGTATAGAAGGTTTGAGTTGGTGACACAGATATGTGCTCCTGTGTACAATCTGCAGTAAAGACAAACATAGTTGACAGAACAGTCCACTGTATCACACCAAGAATAAAACTATAGCCAACTGAAACAATTCTAGCGAACAAGCTCGATTGGTCCTGTCTCACGGCTGGTGATCACAGTACAGTTCATTTAAGGAATCCATATCCGCCAACTTATTTTTTCATAAATCCATATATTTCACAATTTATTTTCGCATTTCAAATTTTTTATTTGGCCCATCAATACATTCAAATATGTGCTTGTGAGAAAAAAACGTTCACATCAGTAATAATTTACTGAAATGTAACACCAAAATACCTTTTTTAAAAAAAGATTTTTTTTGTTGGGCCTGAAATTTGTAACAATATGGAAAAATCCATTTTGCTTCAGATTAATAGAGCTATGAAGAAAGAGAGAAATTTTTTAATAGGTTGATCAGGACATGGAAATCAATCCAGAATTTTACAAATATTGGTTTTAACTGACTTCTTCTTCTGTTGACTGGACTAAGGGGTTGGCCTCGATCCTGATTTAACTGACATGAGATCCTGGTTGGTTGTTTTGGCTTTTACCCTGAAGACGCTGTAGGACTTAAATCTTCTCATTCTGGATATTTAGTTATCTATGGAGTGCAGTGCATTGTTGGTTGCTGATTCAGCAGTCCATGGGCTCATGTTCTTTGACCCAATGCCATTGTGTGATATAAGCATGTGTTTGAGATGTTTTGTTCCGTATAGGGTTTCATTTTTCTAATATCGCCCAGCGCTGCACACTATGGAGTGAATAGATGACAAAGTCTAAGCTAGTGGAGGCAGGCACAGTGTACCACTTGCTCATCCACTCTGGTCATAGGTGCACAATGTTTTCATGCATTCTGATTATTTGCTACATTATCTTCGGTCATGTCACATCATGAGCTTAAACGCTTTTTAAAAGTGAAACGTGCCATTGTGAAACATGATCTCATCTTATAGGTGTGATTGTATCGGACACAGTACAATGCCAGCTGTCCTACAGTCTCTTGTTACAAATGGAAAATCTTCAGTCCCCATTGGATTTGACTGAAGATACTCTGGCAAACAGTGGATATGCTTAGCAGTGAATGGGCCTAGCTTTTCAACCATTGCTAGCATACTTAAGTATCATCTCACAGCCAAAGTTGGATGTATTAGACCGTTAATCTAAATAAAAAGGTGAAGCTACAAGAGAGATCCAGGTGGGCGTTTGAGAACAAATGGCAAACAAAAACCATTTATTAATTGAAACTCCCATATTCACAAGAAAGAGTTGGCCTTAATAGCAGTCAAGAGACACATGAAGAACAATAGGAACAGCAACAAAATATCAATGTACACTAACAGCTGTTATAAATTAAAAGATACAAATGAGTGTTCAAAGGACTTGGTTCAGGAATACCTTTTTCTGAAGATGTCCCTAGTTGCGTAAGTAAGTATATGCTCTTTTTCAGTGTTGACAAGGTTTCTAACTGGACTGACCAGGCTCCAACTGAACTGATCAGGCTTCAATTGGACTGACCAGATTCCAACTGGACTGACCAGATTCCAACTGGACTGACCAAAATCAAATTGTGCTTGCTTCATTTTTATTACTCTAAAATTCCCAAACTTTTTCAAGATCAGAATATCTCTTAAAATTGTTTTCAAAATATTATCAGAAAATTAGAAAGAAGAGGTACTGATCTCTGGATTATTTGGTAATTTATTTAGTTGTTCTTCTTTCATTCGATATTAATATCTATACCTGCATTGTTGTTTTATGTATAAATTGTTGACTAATAATGTTTATATCTGCAGTGTTGTTTTATGTATAAATTGTTGGCTAATAATGTTTATATCCGCAGTGTTGTTTTTTATGTATAAATTATTTACTAATGATATCTATATCTGCAGTGTTGTTTTTTATGTATAAATTATTTACTAATGATATCTATATCTGCAGTGTTGTTTTATGTATAAATTGTTGGCTAATAATGTTTATATCCGCAGTGTTGTTTTTTATGTATAAATTATTTACTAATGATATCTATATCTGCAAGATTGTTTTTTATGTATAAATTATTTACTAATGATATCTATATCTGCAGTGTTGTTTTATGTATAAATTGTTGGCTAATAATGTTTATATCCGCAGTGTTGTTTTTATGTATAAATTATTTACTAATGATATCTATATCTGCAGTGTTGTTTTTTTATGTATAAATTATTTACTAATGATATCTATATCTGCAGTGTTGTTTTTTTATGTATAAATTATTTACTAATGATATCTATATCTGCAGTGTTGTTTTTTATGTATAAATTATTTACTAATGATATCTATATCTACAGTGTTGTTTCATGTATAAATTGGACAGTGTTTTCCATTTATTGTTTTGTGCCATAGTTTAACATTCATATAGTCAGAAGGTCAGTATTTGCACTTAAATGTTATGTAGTTGTGAACTCTTGCCACAAATATGTTACTTACTGCTTGTCAGAGTTATCCTTTTCTGAGAACAAAATACAAGAAATAAGGCATTAAAACATGTCTCATACAATCATAAAACATGTGTTGCAAAATCATAAAACATGCCTCATGAAATCAAAATAGATTTAATAACTCTTTGATCTGATGTCTTGTGGCACTATGCAAGAAGGAGGTCTAGACCAGCTCTATTCATGTGTCTCATGGAGTGATATCAGCTATTGCTATATGTCTCACAGAGCAGTGTCAGCTGTATCCAAATGTCTCACAGAGTGGTATCAGATCTTCTTATATTTCTATGGTTACATTTTGTAAGGACGACCTTTGGTCTGGAAAACAATTAACTCTTAGTGGACTGGAAACAAAACCTGCAAATAGGGAAAAACTAACTGCTAATTTACCAGTCTTTATGTATAATTATTGTTTCTCTTTATGCACTATTCCAATATTTACAATAATGTCACACAGTCTTGAGAGCAACCATGAGTAACATTTTTGAAAATCTGAGCGATGAGGTCCCTTGACACATAAACTCCCTTGACATGTTAACTATGTCTAATCAATTCAATGATGTACCTATTTACGCTTTGACCATGCTCGCCAGTGTATTGACCCGCTCATTATATTACTTACGGAGGTTGTGGTGACTGGATTACCAGAACCACAACCACCATATTTTTTTATGGTTGTAAAATTCTGATATAACTACATTGGACAAACGTTTGTGGTTGAAAAGTGCGCACATCAACATAAATTTTTCATAAACCAAATGTACAAAAATGTACCACAAAAGAGGTACATTTTTCTTAAACCTATAATAAATCATGTCAATAATTCAAATCATTGACAACAGATGAATCCTCCTGATGAGTCACTAGTTCATTGAACATACATAAGAATAGTCATGTGACACCCGCCATGACAGTGCCACTGTCACAACCTTTATCTCCACCATAAGATTGCTGATGGCTGTAGTGAAAGCACCCGCTAGATTCTTTGACAGTTTTCCCACTGGACCTTGCAGAAAAAGTACAAGCATTGCATTGATGACAAATGACTGACCCATCAGTGTAGATTATTACATAATTTTCTGTAATGTTATCACTGATGAGTGATTGACTTCTGCATCTACTGGGACCAGATTTTTTTCCCGTGAAAATTTTGTCAAGCATTATGGCTACAGAGGAGGTATGTCAAAGAAAGCTCTGGGGTATGTCAAAGAAAGGTCTGGGGTATGTCAAAGAAAGGTCTGGGGTATGTCAAAGAAAGGTCTGGGGTATGTCAAAGAAAGGTCTGGGGTATGTCAAAGAAAGCTATGGGGTATGTCAAAAAAAGCTATGGGGAATGTCAAAAAAAGCTATGGGATATGTCAAAGAAAGCTATGGGGAATGTCAAAGAAAGCTCTGGGGCATGTCAAAGGAAGATATGCAGTATGTCAAAGCAAGCTATGGAGAAGCGCAACCCTCACACATAGGAAACAGAAGCTTTATCACTGTAATTCCTGATTATCAAACCAAATAAGCAAATGGACTCTGAAAAACTCTGAAAAATCTTGCAAATGGTTAAAAAGGAAAACAAAGTTACAACTATTAATATGCTATACTTTAGTTTAATTCTGGTTAAAGCTTAGTCTAACCATCAGTAAGCACTTATTGAGTCATTCCATTTTTTCATGCGTTCTCAAACTACCATCAGATGTCTCTTTCAGCAGGATAAAGGCCCTACTAGATGTCCAGCAAGATGTAGCCAAGAGAACGGAAACATGCAGTGTCGCCATTTTAATTGTACCAATGGACTCACACATTCGACTTCAGCAGAAAGACTCAACTTGGGGTAAATAGTTATGCCATAGTTATATTGGATATAACTATAATATAGGTTACATATTATATATAGCAAATCTATTAACTAGCACTAAACATGCTTTACATAACTAACCACATGTTATGTTATGTTGTTCGTCCATCACAAGTGATGATGACCATTTGTTACATCCACTTTTGAAAATTCAATTTTAGTTATGTCCTTGATTATGAGTTCGTAGATGGCTAATGAGCCCTATTCAAGCTGTAAATGTCCTTGGACAGTTTGGACATGGAATAACGACTGTAGACGGATCTTGGTCTATCCGTGACTTTCTAGCTGCTCTCCGCTGTTGAGCTGCTACATTTCTCTTCTTTTCACAAGATGATGCGCTCTTTTTTATTTTAGAACGCCATGTAGATCTATTTTGTGCAAGTTCTTCCCATGTATCGTGGTCTATTTCAAAGGCTTTCAGTGAGTCCTTTAACGAGGCCTTGTAGCGCTTCATTTGGCCACCTTGAGATCGTATACCCTTCTCTAGCTCACCATAGAGAAGTATCTTTGGCAGACGATGGTCTGGCATACGCACCAAATGACCTGCCCAACGAATCTGTCTGCATCAGGATCGTGTCAATGCTTGTGATACCAGCTCTATCATATACATTACACATATAAAACAAGACAAACTTACTCTTGTTGCGTTTAGATCGTCTGACGCACAATATGATGATGATGACAATGATAATAATTGCAGCAACGGACCCAATGACAACACCCACAATTAATCCAATATCTCCTGATCCACCGGTTCCAGCTGAAGCAACAGGAGCTACTGTGGCTGTATATAAAAGACAACAATGCAGTCAGTATAAGTTAAAAGCCTAAAGACATTTTTGACTTTTGAGATTTGTAATACTTTACAGAATAATTACAACAATCGTCGAATTTCCATTATAGAACTGTGGTGATCAATTTCGACTATCATCAAAACCACTATGATACTTCAGAAATATGGCAACCGTAATTATACTGATACTAAAAATAGCTTGCCTGGGAAAGTATGTTGTTCCAATATGGCGGCACCCGTGAAATGCAGTCTATATGAGTCGTTCATGAGTATTAATCATGAAAAAATTGGAATTTTTTACGGTAAGATATATAGAAAGTAATATAAATCTAGGAGTGGCATTAGAATAAGTAGCACTTTGCACTTGAAATAGATCTATGAATTTTCAAATTCATTTAGAAAATGCTAACATTCATTACGACACATATAAAGTTTCAAGGTTCTCTCACCGAAGTTCAATTTTATTTTTTTGTCTATTGTCTTTTCCCAGGTAGTTTGTCATCCACTCTTGCCGTTAAGCATAGGGGTGGCTGGAGCTCGAGGTTGCATTCTAAGCCAGATGTGTAGCCTCGGATGTGCTTTGACTGTGTCTGTTGAGGATGTCCCTGATGTTTTCTATCCATCTTTTCTGTGGTCTTCTTCTGGCTTTGTACCCAGATCTCATTTGGTTATATGGTTGTACGGGCAACTTTTCGTGATGCATTCTCATAATGTGACCAAACCACTTGATCTGTGCTCTCTCTATGTAATCTGTACAATGTATTATATCTATTCTTTCCCTGATATCTTCATTTTGTAATCTATCAAGCCTGGTGACCCCGGCGGCTTTCCTCAAGCATTTCATTTCACATCACTATCTTTCTATAATGTGAAGATGAGAGAAACCAGGTTTGGCCTTGGTAACACAGTGTTGGTAGGAATATACTGTAGATAATTTGTCTTTTAACTTCCATCTCGATCTTGGGGTGAAGAAGTAGTGGTGACAGTTACTGCATTTGCCTTTTGACATCTCGTCTATTTCTCTATCGAGGCTTCCATTTTCTATAAAAATATTACCGAGATATTTGAAATCTGTTACTTGTTTTACTCCTATATTGTCTATCTTTATGTTTAGTGGACTCGGTGTTCTGCATATTTTCATAGTTTCTGTCTATTGTGTATTGATCGTCATGTTGTATTTTGTACATTTTGCAGATAGTGAGTTAACATGACTTTATAGTTCTTCATTTTCGTATATGAGACTCTGGTCATCTGCGAAAAGTAGTTCATTTATGTTCAATTTTATACGGATTTTTAAAGACCGTGATGTCGATATCTAAAATATGTGCATACACACTCAGTAATGGGAGATAAGTACACTATGTGTTGCTGGTCAGCAAAGGGTTAAATGTTGGCAGCATATTCTTCTTCTTCAATGTTCATTGTCAAACTTCTGCTGGTTCTCACTTGTTGCAGGACAATGGTCAAGAGGCTTAAAAAAGACCAGATAAATAGTCAGCTTTAGGGAGTTAGGAAATATAGGAGAATATGATCTCCCTTAGTGTATTGGTTAAGCTGTACGCCTTGTGTTCAAGAGGTCATGGGTTTGAATCCGACCTGTGTCATCTTGTGTACAAGGTGGATTTTTTCAGAGATCCCTGTGGATTATTACTTGAAGCTACGGAGTTACGTGCTATGAGTGGTACTCTCAGCAGGCAGCATGCTGCTTCATTGAGAGTGACAGAGTACATATGGAACCGAGTACAGTGAAGTCAATCCTCTACATCTTTGTAACCCTTAGGAGAATATGATGGTGTTCCTGTTGTCGGAAATACTGCTACTTTCTCATGGCACGCAATGGACCCAGAATTTACCAAATTAAAGCCAAATTGTAAGCTCTGCTATAGTAAGTCAACAGTTGATAGAAATAGTAAAGTCAGATGTAAAGTCTGTGATACATATTTATGTTTCCATGGTGGCAGAAACTGCCTATCAGAATATCACAAGGCATAAAATATCTTAAAATTTTGTAATTTATCAGAGTTAAAACAATACGCAAACACAATAACAGCACAGCAACAATTTGCAGTAATATACTCAGCAATGTTTGAATTAATCCTATACTCATCTTACAGTAATATACTCAGCAATGTTTGAATTAATCCTCTCATCTTACAGTAATATACTCAGCAATGTTTGAATTAATCCAATACTCATCTTACAGTAATATACTCAGCAATGTTTGAATTCATCCTATCCTCATCTTATAACTGTGCATAATTTAAACTATATATAGTTCTAAATATTTTTTTTCTCCCATTATTCAGCAAAATTGAAAAAAAAAATGATACTAATTTTTTAATGTCTGCTGTGCATACATCTATTGAAACAATGTCTGTTCAACTTTTTTAAATGTTTGTATAAATGGATCAGATATGTAATAAAAACTAAACTTTGTATGTTTTTCTTGTCATACTTATTTTTGTGTGTTCTTTGTGAGTGTGTGATTTACAAAATTTGACCAAATTTTAAAAATAATTATTTATCATATTTTATTAAATTCTAAACCAAACACTTCAAGTTTCAGTTCATATTTTTGCCCAGGATACATAGAACATTGTGTATGATACATAGAGCTTTGTATTCTGAACAAAATGGCATATGCTTCATTGCTGTATCATTTCATTTGAATTTTTACAAATTGCATATATAATTCTGTTTTATAATGTAAAAATAACATGTCTGTAAAGTGTTAAACAGCAACACAACACATTTCTATTCTCTGAAGTACATCCTGGTGGATGTAGTTATGTTTAATCTCTTAGTTGCTGAGGTATTTTTAAGGCTGCGATGAAAAGCCACTGCCATTTTGCGGAGATCCTCCTCTTTTTAGCTTCCCAGAGAAAAAATATGTCTAGAAGCTTATAATAAAGCATCCAGGTGAATTATTTCCCTGACAAACTAAGAAAAACAAGATATATGCAAAATGGTGGCAACATCTCATCGTATCCTTAAGGAGATCTCCACAGCTAAGGGGTTACGTTATATTTAAGAAAAAGATCGACTCTTACGTATAATAACATTAACAGTAGCACCAGTAATTAGCACATCAACACCGTTAGCTTGGATGACACACTGGTAAACCCTGATTCTATCTTCCGTAGACACTACTAGTTTCAATTGTGATGAGTGGCGGTAATTGCTACAAACACCTGTACCAGTCGCAGATGGAGTAACACTGGAAATGTCATTATCATATGGGTATTTTTCAAATGAAGTGTCAATACTAATAGCAGGTCTTATCTCACGTCTCCATATGATGGTCAAATCTTGAGGACCCTGAAAGAGTAGAAGCAGAAAATACTGACTTTACTTGCTATACACAGAATAAATAGGCCTATCATACATTTTCATGATCTACAAAAATATACACAGAATTGACATTTCTACCAAAAGGTCTTTATCAAGAAAGACACATACAGAGACAGAATGGAACCACAAAATCAGAGACTACACACAACAGCAATATGATACAGTATCATCATCATCAACCCATAATCCTTCAGGATCCTAGGAGTCCTACTCTGTAAACAATGCAAAAATTTAGCCAGTCCTCTCTGTTATCAGTTCCTTGTTTAAGTGTGGAAAATCTGAATCCTGTCCAGTTTTTAATATTATCACTCCAGACTTTCCTCTGACTTCTTCTACCCTCAACTGTTCCCTGCAAGATATCTTTGGAAAGATAACCGTGTCTCATCACGAGGATACAGGTGACATTTTATTATACAATATACTGGTCTTGAAAACAACAAATAGAGACGAGAACCACGTTAATGAATAATCTGTGTTTATTCACCCCTTTTTTTATAAAGACCTTTCGCTTGAAAGGTTGATCATGCGTACTGTTGAAAGTAAAACTGCTACTTAAGCCTTGTTTATATTTGTTTTAATATTTACTTGCCATACAGTGCACAGTTTTACTGCATTCTGACCACTCTCAATTTTTAATGATCTACAAAGGTGATCTTAGTACTCCTGTATACCTGCATTTAAAGCTCGATCTTCTTGTACAAATGTAATCAGAAATAGAGATGCTGTCATCTATAACACATCCTGATTATTGCCCTGAAACAAATCCATCCATACAATGTTGAAATTCAAGTACTGTGAGGGCTGTTCAATGAGTTCCCAGACTGATATTTTAAAATGTGCAACCATAATGCGTAGAGTATTGATATCTACCAAGTGTGTATGATAACCATGCGCCAATATATGTATGTAATCATAATTATACAACTTCATACAGGTATTGTGTGGGGTGTATAAGTGAAGGATGCCTAGTTTGTTTCGTCACATTTCAAAAATGGATGTCACCCTTAAATAACTGGTTCCAAAACTCTCAAAATGCTGCAATCATCTTTCGAAGAGTCCTGTTCCATGCCAAAAATGGATGTGCTGAGTCAGAATGTGCAAAGCAATGCAGCTTTAATGGATGCGGTACCAGTAGCACAATGTACATCGCAGTCTCCAACAGAAATTGTGTGCAGCTAGATGCTGGTTATCATCAGAAAGAGAAAGCAAAACAAGAAGAGACCTGTTACAAGTGGATCTACAACATAGTCCTGTCTAAGTGAATCTACAAAATAGTCCTGTCTAAGTGAATCTACAAAATAGTCCCTTTTAATTGGATCTATAACATAGTCCCTTTTAATTGGATCTATAACATAGTCCCATCTAAGTGGATCTACAACATAGTCCCATCTAAGTGGATCTACAACATAGTCTCATCTAAGTGAATCTACAAAATAGTCCTGTCTAAGTGAATCTACAAAATAGTCCCTTTTAATTGGATCTATAACATAGTCCCTTTTAATTGGATCTACAACATAGTCCCATCTAAGTGGATCTACAACATAGTCCCATCTAAGTGGATCTACAACATAGTCCCATCTAAGTGGATCTACAACATGGTCCCTTTTAATTGGATCTATAACATAGTCCCTTTTAATTGGATCTACAACATAGTTCTGTCTAAGTGGATCTACAACATAGTTCTGTCTAAGTGGATCTACAACATAGTCCCATCTAAGTGGATCTACAACATAGTCCCATCTAAGTGGATCTACAACATAGTCCCATCTAAGTGGATCTACAACATAGTCCCTTTTAATTGGATCTATAACATAGTCCCTTTTAATTGGATCTACAACATAGTTCTGTCTAAGTGGATCTACAACATAGTTCTGTCTAAGTGGATCTACAACATAGTCCCATCTAAGTGGATCTACAACATAGTCCCATCTAAGTGGATCTACAACATAGTCCCATCTAAGTGGATCTACAACATAGTCCCATCTAAGTGGATCTACAACATAGTCTCATCTAAGTGGATCTACAACATAGTTCTGTCTAAGTGGATCTACAACATAGTCCCATCTAAGTGGATCTACAATATTTGAATTGTATTCCTGTTTCAAAATCGAATGCAAATCCTCTGAAGATACCTGGCAAAACAGACAATTCCTCTCCCGAACTAATGAGATTTTGGAATGTAGGAAATAAATCATTTGGGGGCAATAGCCGTGTTCACCATGAATATGTCCCTACAGGAGAGTCAATGCAGAATTGTAGAAAACAGTCCTGCAATGTCTCCAGGACACAGTGTGCAAACATTGCTCCAAGAAACGTGGTACAGACAATTGGATTATGCAGAATGACAATGACCCTTGCACACAGACATTTTTTTTAAAACATTCCATTTCTCCTACAGCCTACATTCTCCCCTGATCTTGCTCTGTGTGCCTTTATTTTGTATACACAACATAAGAGAATAATAAAAGTTTGCAGATTCATGACAACACTGTGAGAAATATGAGAGCTGTCCCAAAAAGTGCCTACCAGGGACGCTTTCTTCAGTGACAGATGCTCTGGAATAATTGTATACAATCGCAGTGGGACAACATTAAAGGAGATAGAACCAACTCGTCTGTAAGAATACTGGTTTCCTGAACAAAAATAAATCTGGGAACTTGTATAGTCTTTGTAGAACAAGCAACTCTGATGGATTTTTATTCTAGCACTGACCGCTTATAGGTGACTGACCATCTTCTCCATTTCATTATCTGGTCTACCAGCTCTCAAGAGCGGTAAACTTCCAGATCTCAGCTCTCAAGAGCGGTAAACTTCCAGATCTCAGCTCTCAAGAGCGGTAAACTTCCACACCTCAGCTCTCAAGAGCAGTAAACTTCCACACCTCAGCTCTCAAGAGCAGCAAACTTCCACACCTCAGCTCTCAAAAGCAGTAAACTTCCACACCTCAGCTCTCAAGAGCAGTAAACTTCAACACGTCAGCTCTCAAGAGCAGTAAACTTCCACACGTCAGCAATAAACTTAACATTACCACAAGCAGAAAGATAACTGTACATCAATGTTGTAGCTCAGCGTACATGCAACAGCTTCATAGTCCAGTGAGCAACGGTTCAATTACTAATCCAACTGGAAATATTTTTTTGAAATCACCAATGTAGACATGGAAATGATGAGACCAATGTCAGACATGGGTACATACAAAAGAATATGGCAGGAAACTTGTTACATGTGAAATGAGACACTTAAGAATACAGCAGAAACCAGTGCTCTCCAGTTGAAGCTATGGGATACTGAAATGTGCGAATTTTGCATGCTGTTGAAACCCACAGTCATGCCCACTTTCCACTTTCATTTGTCATCTGGTACCCATTTTAATGCATGTAGTGGCAGTCTATTGCCGTTCATCCTAAGTTTATCATAGAAGTTCTGAACATCAACAACACGGATCAAAGAATAATAAAAACACAATCTCGAACATAAACTAGCACAATGACACATTCCTGTAAGTATTCCACTCTCTGGCTCTAGTAGCCATCCAAGGTCTTCCTCACATAAATCCAAATCCTCAACGCAAGTTATTTTTACATCCATGCATTCTAAAAATTAAATTTTACATATTCTGTGTTTTCATAGTTATCTTCTTGTTGTGCATTTGTTCTTAAACCTCAGCAGATTAACAGGATGTAGTCCAGAGAATAGTGTGCATTATGTCATAGTTTACAGCACTGCTGCAGTATCTGCGCCTTTCTGTCTGACACATCCAACTTCAGCATGGCTTTGGATCACTTTGACCCTATATGTAATACGACAACCAACTACACCTCATAATCCACTTAGTCATACTTATGACATACATGGAAGGTAGACTGTGTTGCTTTTCTTTGCTCCTCTCTGACCCCGGCAGCACACTGGTGTTTTTCTTAGCATGATATGTTTACCCTGACTTTGATAGAATTATCTTTGTATTTCTATCTCTTATTCTGTTTATAACTGTTATCTTTGTATTATAAATGTTGGTTCTTTCCTAGTAAACTCCAATACACTGTTCAGGTTTTTAATCCTACTTTTTAGATAGTCACTGCATATGACAATTCGCTGGTATATACAATAACAAACATGGCTGCTGTTAACTCAAACATGATGGTTTGAGTCTCCCCAGAAAATGCAGGAATCAGTTGCTTCTACAAAGCAGAAAAAGAACTACCTGTTGATAATATCTGTAATCTACCTTTCCTCGTGTGCTACACACTGGAGTGGAGACTTTCTCAGTGTGTAGCGAGCAGAAATATTGAGCACGCAGTACAAATGACTGCCATTTTACTATCTGCCCATTATGGAAGCACAATGAAAATAATGGCATTTTGTACACTGCATGTGTATGGGGTAGCATTGAATGGAGAAACAATACACACTGTGTCACATCTCTATAGCATCTTAAAAGTTATCATGAATAATTTATGAGGGCATCAAGGACAACAACCACATTTCACGATCCTCTGGTTCTTATGCAGGATTATTTGTCCCAATAAAATTTGTTGCATTATTTCTGATTGTGTTCCTTTTATAATGTTTTTATGTCCCTTTGTACCCTAGTTACGGGTAAACTTCGTTTCACTAAAGGTTGTTCCGTTTAATATGCATTGGTCTTTACTAGGACAGTACCTAATTGTTATTCTTTTAATAGTCATTTACTCTTTTTATTATAACTGTTGCTGTTATATTTTTATACTACCTCAACACATGCACCTGCTAAATAGCCATCAAAGATGAAAAACCGCATACATTTATTTACTAGTCACAGTGTTTGTCTGTCGGAGTCAATGGTGACCACTCAACTCAACTGGGATGATGATGATGTCTGCGGTGTGTCCAACTGTGACTAGGGAGTTCTATGTGTGACTGGAATCTGTAAGACATTACGTAACTGCTTTTCTTCAAGCACGTTTGTGTTGTGCATCATTGTATCTGAGATTCTCAGCAGCTGCTTCACCACCCTTGATTGTGAGATGCCAGTTGGATATGTCTTGGGCAGGTATCTCCCATGAATTTGTGTCTTTTTTTAAGTGCATCAGTAATGTCTTAAGCAATGTCTTGCATGAACCAATCTGGGGTTCTCTAAATATCAGCTTTTGTGGCAGATGAAGAACTTTCATGTAGACTTGGTGAGTTGACACTGTGTGTATGCTTAACAGATTTGGATTTCATCCATATGAACCATTTCCGTTCAAATGACACTGTCTGATATTTTATTCCACCAATGGATATTGAGCAATTTAATGAAAGCAGCTTAGTAACACATTTAATTTACAGAAGGGGAATAACAACTACCACAAAACTCATGTTTATCAAGCAGCAGTTTGTCTTCTTTAGCTCGCTGAGATGTGCTTATATCTGAAGTACCAAACAGCAGTTTGTCTTATTTCGTTCGCTGAGATGTGCTTATATCTGAAGTACCAGGCAGCAGTTTGTCTTCTTTAGTTTATTAGGACATGCTTGTATCTGAAGTACCAACCACCAGTAACATTACTTCTTTATGCTTGTGAACAAGGAATATACATCATACATGCAAGGAGACTCAACCATTTCCACCTAAGCTGCTTTCATAAGGTTCTCAACATAGCATTCATAGTCAGTCTGACATCTTCATCACCATCCTAATTGAGCTAAATGTCAGTACTTCGACATCTGGGATTAGCGTGTTTGGAAAGTTTTGCTTAGGCTATAAATTTCTTGTCACATTTAGTGAAAATTAGTGACGACATCATTTGACATGTTTGCAACTTGATTTATTAACTTCTGTAACTATTTTTCTTTTTATATATGTAACTTTTAAGGATGCAGGATGATGCAGAAAACGGGAGTTATTTTTTTTAAACCATTTTGAATATCAATTAGTTCTGTGTCCATCTGAACATTTCAGAAATGTGATCAACATAAGCGTCTTGTCTTCCCGAACACAAAAATGTATATTTAGTGTATTGAATTACTGAAAATAGCTAAGATAATTCAGAAATAGTCAGCTTTTACATTTTTGTAGTCAAGTTTTATTTATATTTTCCTATATGTTTCATGTAAATTATTTTGATGTCAAATTAATTCAGAAAAAATTCATAACTTTTTTCAGGGTTGACGTACAGACTTGGTTGAGGTATCGTTGAATTGCAATTATTTTCAAGGGCTATCTAACTATAGTATTTTTAATGATATAGCAGTATTTTGAAAATTTTGTCCAAGTACCTACTAATGGTGATTGTCGACTCAACAAATGAATTTCATTTCTGTATGAGTTCCTGTGTTATTTTTCACTTCTATATTCATATTAACCTTTAGCAAGCCAGATTAAAAAATACGAAACGTCTCCCTGCCACTGGATTCTTTTTTGAAAATTTGCATTATTGATGGTGACTGTTTTGAAAATGTGATAATTTTTTGGTTGTTAGAGATATTTAAATAATATTTGCACATATAAATAAAGATTTGAATTATGCATATATTGGTGTAATTTATGTACGTGTGTGTGTGATACCAGACATATGAGAAAGTGATAAAGATGTTTTTCACAAAAAAACATATATTTTATAACAAATAAAGAGGGAAAAAAAATAAATAAAAAAATAACTTACCTTATTTATCGAATTCCTTGGCAACACTGTAAACTAAATCATGCAAATCTGTTGTATTTATGTTCTTTCACTGCGAAATTATCAAAATATAGCCAGGGGAACTGTATAAAACATGTAGATTTGCAGTAAAATCCTTCTTTGAGCTTAGGCCTAGTCATTTTTGGTTCCACTTCAACATATTCGATATCAAACGTCTACATGTCTCCAAACCAACGCGGCATTCTGTATATTCACTGCTGTGAAACTAAATAACTCAATAATTCATGATTCAAGCCATGATTCAATGTTATTTTATTCAAAATATGATGAAAGATAGGTCTATAAAACCGGTCACATCATGGCATCGCACCGGTGTGCAGATGTGGTCAGATTAATTGCTATAAAATTTGTATCTTCTGGCTAGCCATTGTTACAACGATCATGTCGGACGTAGGAATGAACCTACTTCAATAGCGCCTGTTCCCGAGTAACTAATCAGGCTGTGGGGCGTCTATTATAACGATATCTCATTGGATGGGGTATGTCGCCAACGGTGCTAGGCGCCATTTTGTTTTTCAGCGGCCGGAGTTGATATAGGCGTGGTGAAGGTTAACACAGATATCACAATTATAAACAGATTAAAACACAAACATATTTTTTCTATGAAACTCACGTCAACTCTGCAGGTCATTGTAACAGTTGTGTTTAGGTCATATATAGAGTAGTTTTTGGGTTCATCTGGTCCAGTGTTAAGAGGGTCAAGTGTCAAAATATGGTCTGTTGTTGCAGCTGTAATGGAAACAAAAAAAAGGATCATAAAGCATAGAGGATTGACTTAATTGTTTTCATTTTCTTAAATGTACTTTGCCCCTCTCAGCAATACATGAGAACACCTGGCATAGCTCAGTAGCTTCAAGCGATAGTCCTAATCCTTCTCCCCACTGAACAATCACATATGCAAGGCATCACAACTCACTGATATTGAACCCAGGTCTCTTGAACATGAGGCAGGTGGCTTAACCACTAGGCTATAAAAAAATTTTAAAACTGTCAATACTGCATTTTACCAGTTCAGGTGTTGCAGGGAGGGGATTGAATAGCTGTGAACAACTAGGCTATAAAGATCACAAATGCAGAAAAAATATCTTGCTGGGATTTAATAAATAGCTCTCATGATAGAGTAATTGAGAAAAATGGAGCTACACAATAAGAACATCATCCAGTGTGAGGATGGAAGTTGAGGCTGTTGCTACTGGAGAATGTAAGTTGAGGCAGTTTTAACTGGAGGATGTAAGTTGAAGTTGTTACTACTGGAGGATGTAAGTTGAGGTTGTTGCTACTGGAGAATGTAAGTTGAGGCAGTTTTAACTGGAGGATGTAAGTTGAAGTTGTTACTACTGGAGGATGTAAGTTGAGGTTGTTACTACTGGAGGATGTAAGTTGAGGGAGTTACTACTGGAGGATGTAAGTTGGAGTTACTACTGGAGGATGTAAGTTGAGGTTGTTACTACTGGAGGATGTAAGTTGAGGTTGTTACTACTGGAGGATGTAAGTTGAAGTTGTTACTACTGGAGGATGTAAGTTGAAGTTGTTACTACTGGAGGATGTAAGTTGAGGGAGTTACTACTGGAGGATGGAAATTGATTGAGGCTATTACTACTGGAGGATGGAAAGTGATTGAGGCGATTACTACTGGAGGATGGAAATTGATTGAGGCTATTACTACTGGAGGATGGAAATTGATTGAGACTATTACTACTGGAGGATGGAAATTGATTGAGGCTATTACTACTGGAGGATGGAAATTGATTGAGGCTGTTACTACTGGAGGATGGAAATTGATTGAGGCTGTTACTACTGGAGGATGGAAGTTGATTGAGGCTATTACTACTGGAGGATAAGGATGACTGTTTTCAAATGACTCTCTGGGATCCCATTTACTAGGAGTTATTGTGTCACAGTTCATGCTGTGAAAGATGACCAGTGTCAATATCAGAAGGCAGCATGCACATATTGCCCTGAAACTAATTTGCTGAAACAACAGAACATCGACATCTCCAAAAGAATGTTAATAGACACAGTGTTCATGCAGACACTGTGTTAGCAATGCCAGACCTGGACCCTGACAGAGAAAATAGAACACAAATATGAAGTGCTTGAGTACAGCACTATGGGTAACAAAAAAAGAGCTAGAATAAATAATGACACTGTAAGAAATCTGGTGAAAACAATATCATGAAAATGAATACATAGACACAAAAAAGATCAAATGGTTAGGCCATCTAATTAGAATGTAACCAGCTCGCATTCCATTGATAGCCTTCAATAAAAGATCATTTGAAAAGAAGGGTGCAAGGGACTCAGGGCTAGCAGATAACCAAGATTCCAAAAGTACCTCCTCGTGGTGCACCCTGGAAACAGAAATACAGCTGCTCGTGCTGATTCTGGCTAAACCTTTTGGGCCTTATGTCGATAGAAAGAGGATCAGATAGAAAGAGGAATTGACTACAAAAGAGACAATACATCCAACACCACTGCGCCAATACATGCAGTGCACTGTCGACACACAATGACATTAGTCAGTCCAGTCTGAGCATTGGAGAAGCGGCCAATTAAAATGACACGCAAAAAGGTAGACGCATGGCGAGAGAAGAAAAGACAACATACTGAGTACAATGAAAGGGCGGCACAGCGTCAAGAGAAAATAAAAAAGGAAAACATTCCAAAGGAATCAGAACTACAAGCTCTGTAAGCTCAAGACAAGCTTCTAGTTACCGATGCTCCTTGCGGACAGAGACCCTGACCCAATCGTGGGCACCCGGCAAAGAAAGCAGCACTAGGCCCAAATCTAATGTCAAGTTCCTACACTGAAAACATGCTTGTGAGAGAAAGGGGTCTGTATCCAATGGGCTCAGGCACTAACGGGACAATGAAGGCAGCCCTGGCCCAACTTCCTAATTCGCATTACTGTCGAGTTTTCCTATACCGGAAACATACAGAGAGAAACGGTTCAGTACCCAATGGGCTCAGGCACAAATGAGACAAAGTCATTCAGCTCAAGAACACACCTTACTCCCAAACATGTGGTGACTCGGACTTGGATGACGGTTCACAATGTTGGTTAACAACACCTCGGCTAAGAAGGCGAAAGACCCAGGGTCCAACTCTTCTGTCGAGTTCTTACTTAACCGGAGCCAGGCTCATGGATGAGAAAAGGTTCAGTACCCGATGGGCACAGAATGTCTAAACACACAAGGCAAGTTCACTGACTCTGGAACACCTCGTGTGGACAGACGTGAATGACAATCATCTTGGCGAAGAGTCAATACACGCCCGTGTTCCTGTCAACAGATAGGCAGATTGTCAGGCTAGAGATATTGAAAAAACCTTGACCTGTCCAATCTTTCATATTGTCAGCTATGATTTTCTTTAAAGGTGGGTTGATTACAAGATAATGAAATGTACATCAGTTGTCTTGAAGAGAGAAAGGGTTCAGTACCTGATGGGCTCAGGCGCTATTGGGACAAGGACGCTCAGCTCGAGAACGCCTTGCTCTCAAACGCGTGGTGTTAGACTCGAACTTGGACAAGGGGTACACGATGTCGGTGAACGACACCTCGGCTAAGAGGGCGAAAGAGCCAGGGTCCAACTCCTCTGTTGAGTTCTTCCCCTTAAGGAACCAGGCTCACGGATGAGAAACGGTTCGGTACCCAATGGGCACAGGCACAGCACATCCAATTACACGAGGCAAGTTCATAGACAGTGGAACACCTCGTGCGAGTCAGACGAGAGCAAAAAATTGTCTGGGCGAAGAGTCGCCACTACGCGTGCCTGGAGACAGATATAGAGGCAGTCACAGGCTAAGGGTAGCCCACCCGAATTGTCAAGGCATGCCGAAATCGGATGTGCTAGGCCTACAAGGCGAATAACGTAATCACGCTCCCGGCGGAAATCGCACGGATATCCGTGATGGCTACAATGGAGCGAACGAAAAACAAACAAACATCAGTTGTGTTATAATTAAATAAAGTAACTACAATGGATTATTATAATTACTATAGAACAGAGCACTAATTAGTCAAGCTAGCAAAATACTACTGCAGATCATGATAAAAAGTATACAACACAAATTAGAAACAAATTCATGAAGTTCAAACCGGTTTTCAAACAGGAAGAGGAACAAGAGATCACATATTCAACATGAGGAACATAATTGAGAAATGTTGAGTAAAGAGCTTAGATCTACATATGTTTGTCATAGACTACACCAAGGTGTTTGATTGTGTTAAACATCACCAGCTATGGTCTATCATGGGAGACATGGGCTTCCCCAAACATCTAATACATCTTGTTGAAACACTAAACCACAAATAACAAGCAGCAGTAAGAGTGGGGAGAAACATCTGAATGGTTTGTTGTTCAAATTGAAGTGAGACATTAATTCACTGCTGACATCACTAAATTAGAAAAAGAAAGAACACCGTGGGAAATTTACAAGAGATGAAAGCAGAAAGACAAATCCGAAAACTCTCCCACCCCAAACCCTTTACACTCCTGCATGCACTGCAACATCACTTTCCTGGACTCATTGGGCGTCTGCAAGCTCATAAACCAAATTAGACAATCATAAATGTTTCGTTTTTCTTCTTGCCCGTCACATTTATTGTTTTTTATGCCATGCTCATCTCCACTTACAAAGGAGGAACATCATCATCATCAGAACACGCATATATTGTTTGTATAACACAAGTTTTTTTGTTGTTTTACAATCATCAACAGACTATTGGACTATGAGACATATAGACGAAAACATACAAAAAAACACACAAGACATTTTCAACATTTCAATTGTTAGATCTCTTTCAAGAATATACAAAATAAACACTGCACACACAATAAATGATAAGTACCATTGCTTTTACTGTTTGTTTTTATGTTCTTGAAGAAGACTTAATGGTTGAAATGTTGAAAATGTTTTGTATATTGTTATTTGTATGGTTTCGTCTACAAATGTCATAGTCTGATCATTGGTGGTCGTAAAATTACCAAAAAAATTATGTTACATGTAAGTACTAGTAGTAGTAGTATTACATATTACAATCTTTAGGGTTAGGGTTGTGAGGATGCTGTAGAGTACTTAGTGTATTGTCCTCAACTTCCTATTACCTTTACAGTTTGGCTGTGACTTTCAGCGTTACTCATCCACTTCAGGTTGTCTTTGTATCACTTTAACCTAAACATGGGATACGGCAATACCATCCTCAAGGAATCTAAAGTTGCTGCATATATACATGCATAACAGTGTTGCTATAACTTTGCTCCCCTTCCTGATATTTCCAATTCATGAGACTAATGGGAATTGAACCAGTCCATTCAATATACCAAATCGCCTAGAAACTCTCGTACACAGGTTTTTTTCGCACTAGACTAACCGCATCTCCATAAAAAGATTCAATTTTGTCAAGACATTCAACTGTGCACTCAAGTCACTGAGAACAAACCAATCGAGACAAGGACTATTACAACAACAACAACGAACGTCCCATATAGGTATTGAAGTATCCTCAGTAACAACAAACATATAACATTCGTATTAGTTATTATCTGTAGTATCCGTATTATCTTGAATTCACTGATATTTCCAACAATGTACAATAAATAACTGAAAAATATGTAGTCTCTAGAAGTACACAAACAGCAAGCTATATAATTACTCACCTTCAGCTGACACATTCTGCACCGCATACGGTTCTTTGAAATTGCCATTCATATCCAAGTATTGCATCTTACAGGAATAATATCCCGCATCAGTGCACTTGGCGTCCCGTACTAAAATCTCTATTCTTATTGTATTTATGTTGCTTGTACCATTGGCACCTCCACTGAAGTTAACAATCCAGTCTCTCCCTGTTGGAATCACCTAAAAAAAGTGGTAACGAATATGTCATACAATTTTGTTAAATATTTTAATGTCAAACCAATTAAAATTAATACTCTGTATTCAATTGTAATTTTCACCATTACCATCACTGTCTGATGATGATGTTCCTCCTTAGCAAGCGAAGATGAGCATGGCATAAAAAACAATAAATGTGATGAAAGAAATAAATAATAATAATAAATTTGTAACTGTCTAATTTGGTTTGTGAGTTCGTAGATATCCGACGAGTCCGATTCATGCATGGAAAATTCTATTGCAGTGCATGCAGGAGTGCTGAAGGTTCAGGGTAGAAGAATTTTCAGATTTGTAATCGCTGTCTAGATCTTGCAGGACAGACATTTCATCAGTAAGAAACACGACCAGACATTAGCTTGTGATTTTTATTATTTCTGTAGCAACGATTGGGCCTTTCAACTGCCAGACCTGAAGGAAGACATACAAGAAGTGAGCATCCAAAAAAGGGTAAAACAGTAGATACAATGCCACTGTGGCATACCAGGAAATGAAAAGGCAGATATACTAGCAAAAAGATGGAACAAGATAGGAACAAAACAACCTATAAATTACCTAGTAGGGAAAAAAGGATCCTCATCAAAGCTATTATAAATGTCGTCCACCAAAAATCAACTATCACTATCGACAGAAATGAGCAGGTTATCATCTTTGGCATCTGGACAGGACACAACAGACTAAACAGCTACTTAAATAGACTAAGACTTGTTCCATCACCTATGTGTCCATGTGGGCAGGCAGCACAAACTGCAGAACATATACTGCAAGACTGCATTACACTGAGCCAGTTGCGGAAGGAGCACTGAACCAGAGACAAACGTCCACAAAAAGCTGTGAGTGGAGTAATAAGGGGCTTTCAAATACAGCAGCATTTATCAAGAAAACCAGACTTGCTGTTTAGACATGTTTAAACTGTGAACAAGAAGATGAAGAAAAGATCCATGTGTCCTGCTGGTTGACATA
Source organism: Meghimatium bilineatum (assembly GCA_034231615.1). Classification (NCBI taxonomy): domain Eukaryota; kingdom Metazoa; phylum Mollusca; class Gastropoda; order Stylommatophora; family Philomycidae; genus Meghimatium; species Meghimatium bilineatum. The sequence goes on from CM067302.1 coordinate 16,756,399, forward strand.
AGTGATCATTTGATCTCCACAGATTTATATAAGCAACAGTGATAACATAGAACTGCAGCGCAACTCTTATCCAAAAAGTAAAACAAATGTAGTTTTGTCAATTACTAGAAGAATACAGGTAAGAACAAATAAACATTTTGACCAAAAGATCTTTATCAAAAATGAAACATCACATAAGTGATTCTTTGTGCACTTGAGAACAAGTATATCTGTTATTTTGTTAGCTGCAGTGGTCCACGCGTTGTCAGGGCCCACAAGAGGAGCATAGTCTAGTCCAGTAGCTCTCAAAGTGGGCCATATTTTCCACCTTGATATAGGCCACAGTATGTGTGTTTATGAGGCAACTAACAGTGTTTAAAGGTTGAGCTTGCTGTACAATCTCATATTGAGTCGAAATTACACAGAAATAAGATCCATTAGACCAAAAACCGCAGATATCACAGCTAATTACAACTGGTACTCTTGCTGACCAATTCAATGACACTGCCATCAGAGTGCCTATGATAATCAGGTGACAGCCATTAAGTAAAGATGACCAGACCCGTCACATGCCTGTAAACTGCTCTATATACATCAATTTATCAAAATACATCAAAACCTAACAAAGATTTCAAAAAGAACAGTGAATCAACATAGAACCAAAACCATCAGCTGTTATACTGAGATATTTACTGAAGCGAAGATCTTAGCACCTATGGACATGTCCGGTGTGCAAAGGGGATAATCAACATACTTAATATCTACCGTAATACATCAGTGTGGTATAGTTGAACCCTTTGGGATCAATGCCCGTCAGTCATATGAACAATATCCTGTTGGTCCATCATTTCTCTTTTTGTATTGTTTCACTGATATTTGTGCATTTTTTTCTATGTTCTGTTTGTATTATTCACCTCTGATTTTTTTAGTTTTAACTCTTCCGGGTTATATCTATATTTAGCTCTGTCATGTGAACATCAATAGTGCTGTTCTTACTTTTTTGTTATGAATGTATTCTTGATAAAAACCTTTTGGCCAAAACATTTATTTGTGTGTCCTTCCAGTGATTAGCAAAAAATCATTATCATGTTCCATGTTTCGATAACTCTGGAATGTTACGAAGATCACATAATCAACATCTGACTGGGACTTTTGAAAGGCTGCTATAACAGAGAGGCGAATGTGCCATGATAATTTTTTCTGATCAACAATCTGGATGCAAGCGTAGCAAATGTGCCACGATGTTGGTTTCTGATCAACAATCTGGATGCAAGTGTAACAAATGTGCCACGATGTTGGTTTCTGATCAACAATCTGGATGCAAGTGTAACAAATGTGCCACGATGTTGGTTTCTGATCAACAATCTAGATGCAAGTGTAGCAAATGTGCCACGATGTTGGTTTCTGATCAACAATCTGGATGCAAGTGTAACAAATGTGCCATGATGGTTTCTGATCAACAATCTGGATGCAAGTGTAGCAAATGTGCCACGATGTTTTCTGACCAACAATCTGGATGCAAGTGTAGCAAATGTGCCATGATGTTGGTTTCTGATCAACAATCTTGATGCAAGTGTAACAAATGTGCCACGATGTTGGTTTCTGATCAACAATCTGGATGCAAGTGTAACAAATGTGCGACGATGTTGGTTTCTGATCAACAATCTGGATGCAAGTGTAGCAAATGTGCCACGATGTTGGTTTCTGATCAACAATCTTGATGCAAGTGTAGCAAATGTGCCATGATGGTTTCTGATCAACAATCTGGATGCAAGCGTAACAAATGTGCCACGATGTTGGTTTCTGATCAACAATCTTGATGCAAGTGTAGCAAATGTGCCATGATGGTTTCTGATCAACAATCTGGATGCAAGTGTAGCAAATGTGCCACGATGTTGGTTTCTGATCAACAATCTGGATGCAAGTGTAGCAAATGTGCCACGATGTTGGTTTCTGATCAACAATCTGGATGCAAGTGTAGCAAATGTGCCACGATGTTTTCTGATCAACAATCTAGATGCAAGTGTAGCAAATGTGCCACGATGTTGGTTTCTGATCAACAATCTGGATGCAAGTGTAACAAATGTGCCACGATGTTGGTTTCTGATCAACAATCTGGATGCAAGTGTAGCAAATGTGCCACGATGTTGGTTTCTGATCAACAATCTGGATGCAAGTGTAGCAAATGTGCCACGATGTTTTCTGATCAACAATCTAGATGCAAGTGTAGCAAATGTGCCACGATGTTGGTTTCTGATCAACAATCTGGATGCAAGTGTAACAAATGTGCCATGATGGTTTCTGATCAACAATCTGGATGCAAGTGTAGCAAATGTGCCACGATGTTTTCTGATCAACAATCTGGATGCAAGTGTAGCAAATGTGCCACGATGTTTTCTGATCAACAATCTAGATGCAAGTGTAGCAAATGTGCCACGGTGTTGGTTTCTGATCAACAATCTGGATGCAAGTGTAACAAATGTGCCACGATGTTGGTTTCTGATCAACAATCTGGATGCAAGTGTAGCAAATGTGCCACGATGTTGGTTTCTGATCAACAATCTGGATGCAAGTGTAGCAAATGTGCCACGATGTTTTCTGATCAACAATCTAGATGCAAGTGTAGCAAATGTGCCACGATGTTGGTTTCTGATCAACAATCTGGATGCAAGTGTAACAAATGTGCCATGATGGTTTCTGATCAACAATCTGGATGCAAGTGTAACAAATGTGCCATGATGGTTTCTGATCAACAATCTGGATGCAAGTGTAACAAATGTGCCATGATGTTGGTTTCTGATCAACAATCTGGATGCAAGTGTAGCAAATGTGCCATGATGTTGGTTTCTGATCAACAATCTTGATGCAAGCGTAGCAAATGTGCCACTATGTTGGTTTCTGATCAACAATCTGGATGCAAGTGTAACAAATGTGCCACGATGTTGGTTTCTGATCAACAATCTAGATGCAAGCGTAACAAATGAGCCATGATGTTTTTTTCTGATCAACAATCTGGATGCAAGTGTAACAAATGTGCCACTATGTTGGTTTCTGATCAACAATCTGGATGCAAGTGTAACAAATGTGCGACGATGTTGGTTTCTGATCAACAATCTAGATGCAAGTGTAGCAAATGTGCGACGATGTTGGTTTCTGATCAACAATCTAGATGCAAGTGTAACAAATGTGCGACGATGTTGGTTTCTTATCAACAATCTGGATGCAAGTGTAGCAAATGTGCCACGATGTTTTCTGATCAACAATCTAGATGCAAGTGTAGCAAATGTGCCATGATGGTTTCTGATCAACAATCTGATCAACAATCTGGATGCAAGTGTAACAAATGTGCCACGATGTTGGTTTCTGATCAACAATCTGGATGCAAGTGTAGCAAATGTGCCACGATGTTGGTTTCTGATCAACAATCTGGATGCAAGTGTAGCAAATGTGCCACGATGTTTTCTGATCAACAATCTAGATGCAAGTGTAGCAAATGTGCCACGATGTTGGTTTCTGATCAACAATCTGGATGCAAGTGTAACAAATGTGCCATGATGGTTTCTGATCAACAATCTGGATGCAAGTGTAGCAAATGTGCCACGATGTTTTCTGATCAACAATCTGGATGCAAGTGTAGCAAATGTGCCACGATGTTTTCTGATCAACAATCTAGATGCAAGTGTAGCAAATGTGCCACAATGTTGGTTTCTGATCAACAATCTGGATGCAAGTGTAACAAATGTGCCACGATGTTGGTTTCTGATCAACAATCTGGATGCAAGTGTAGCAAATGTGCCACGATGTTGGTTTCTGATCAACAATCTGGATGCAAGTGTAGCAAATGTGCCACGATGTTTTCTGATCAACAATCTAGATGCAAGTGTAGCAAATGTGCCACGATGTTGGTTTCTGATCAACAATCTGGATGCAAGTGTAACAAATGTGCCATGATGGTTTCTGATCAACAATCTGGATGCAAGTGTAACAAATGTGCCATGATGGTTTCTGATCAACAATCTTGATGCAAGCGTAGCAAATGTGCCACTATGTTGGTTTCTGATCAACAATCTGGATGCAAGTGTAACAAATGTGCCACGATGTTGGTTTCTGATCAACAATCTAGATGCAAGCGTAACAAATGTGCCACGATGTTAGTTTCTGATCAACAATCTAGATGCAAGCATAACAAATGAGCCATGATGTTTTTTTCTGATCAACAATCTGGATGCAAGTGTAACAAATGTGCCACTATGTTGGTTTCTGATCAACAATCTGGATGCAAGTGTAACAAATGTGCGACGATGTTGGTTTCTGATCAACAATCTAGATGCAAGTGTAGCAAATGTGCCACGATGTTTTCTGATCAACAATCTGGATGCAAGTGTAACAAATGTGCGACGATGTTGGTTTCTGATCAACAATCTAGATGCAAGTGTAGCAAATGTGCCACGATGTTGGTTTCTTATCAACAATCTAGATGCAAGTGTAACAAATGTGCCACGATGTTTTCTGATCAACAATCTGGATGCAAGTGTAACAAATGTGCGACGATGTTTTCTGATCAACAATCTAGATGCAAGTGTAGCAAATGTGCGACGATGTTGGTTTCTTATCAACAATCTAGATGCAAGTGTAGCAAATGTGCCACGATGTTTTCTGATCAACAATCTGGATGCAAGTGTAACAAATGTGCGACGATGTTGGTTTCTGATCAACAATCTAGATGCAAGTGTAGCAAATGTGCCATGATGTTGGTTTCTTATCAACAATCTAGATGCAAGTGTAGCAAATGTGCGACGATGTTGGTTTCTTATCAACAATCTAGATGCAAGTGTAGCAAATGTGCCACGATGTTTTCTGATCAACAATCTAGATGCAAGTGTAACAAATGTGCGACGATGTTGGTTTCTTATCAACAATCTGGATGCAAGTGTAACAAATGTGCCACGATGTTTTCTGATCAACAATCTAGATGCAAGTGTAGCAAATGTGCGACGATGTTGGTTTCTTATCAACAATCTGGATGCAAGTGTAACAAATGTGCCACGATGTTTTCTGATCAACAATCTGGATGCAAGTGTAACAAATGTGCGACGATGTTGGTTTCTTATCAACAATCTGGATGCAAGTGTAGCAAATGTGCCATGATGGTTTCTGATCAACAATCTGGATGCAAGTGTAACAAATGTGCCATGATGGTTTCTGATCAACAATCTGGATGCAAGTGTAACAAATGTGCCATGATGTTGGTTTCTGATCAACAATCTGGATGCAAGTGTAGCAAATGTGCCATGATGTTGGTTTCTGATCAACAATCTTGATGCAAGCGTAGCAAATGTGCCACTATGTTGGTTTCTGATCAACAATCTGGATGCAAGTGTAACAAATGTGCCACGATGTTGGTTTCTGATCAACAATCTGGATGAAAGTGTAACAAATGTGCCACGATGTTGGTTTCTGATCAACAATCTTAATGCAAGCGTAACAAATGTCAGGAACTCATGACTTTAGTCAGAAATTATATGTACGCAGATGCAGGTAACAAATTTCACGATTGTTCAAGTACACCCCTCCCACACTGTACCTATTGTATGAGTTGGTCCTCTGTTGCAAAGCAGTGTTTGTGGTCTAATGTGTAGGACCACATGATAATAATAGATAATATTAAGTAAACCTCCACAATTAGGATTGTTGATATTGATGGTCAGTAGAATTGTGCTGCCTAGTCCAGTGGCCCTAAAAGTGGGCTATATTCTCCACCTTGATATAGGCCACAGTATTTTGGTGGAGGCCCCATAAATATAAAATTGACAATTGGAAGCAATGGATCCATCTTGGGGGACCACAAATGACAAATTACTCGGACAACATGTAATGAAATAAATAATAATAATCTGAATAGAGTTTAAATATTATTTTTAGAAACCAGGACGGACCACAAAAAGGAATTTGTTCTTAAAGTGAACCACAGGGGAAAAATAAATTGAGAACCAATGGTGGTTAGACGATTAATATAAGTGAGAAGATAATCTCCAAACTATTGTTGCTCCCACAACACATTTCCCCACAAAGATATTGTTTGGGAGTTGTAGTTTTCTGGGTAGAAACGAGAGCTCTGGAGATACATCTCCCATCTCTCTTTTCCAAATTACACATAGGGCACACAAGAGCTTTATCACTTGTCATACCTGGAGATTAAACAAAACAATTCAACTCTACCTTATTCTCTCTTTGCACAGGTGTTGCAGCAGAAGGGTGGTACTGAGCGATGTTTGTAAAGTTTGTAGGAGCTGTTGGATTGATTCCAATAACTAAACCAAACACATCGTTGAGTTTAGAATCTTCTGGTGGACGCTGAATTCGAGAGGCATCACAAGTGATTGTGAATGTACCCTTATCCTCGATAGTTTTAACATTTACAATATCCGCTAGCTGGCTGCTGACTCCTGTAGTATAAAAAGTTGAATAAAAAACAGTTTACACAAATATCTTGGAACAAGTACATAAATAGTGCACAGGAACTACCAGTATACCACCTTTTTCAAGAAATGACACAGAAAAAGAAAACAAACAAGTAAAGTAATTTGAGTTATGTTATTCATGGAGTTAGCTGCATAGGTGTCGAATTGTGGAGTTAGCTGCATAGCTGTCAACTTGTGGAGTTAGCTGGATAAGTGTCAACTTGTGGAGTTAGCTGCATAGGTGTGAACTTGTGAAGTTAGCTGCATAGGTGTGAACTTGTGAAGTTAGCTGCATAGGTGTGAACTTGTGGAGTTAGCTGCATAGGTGTGAACTAGTGGAGTTAGTTACATAGGTGTCAACTTGTGGAGTTAGTTGCATAGGTGTGAACTAGTGGAGTTAGTTACATAGGTGTGAACTAGTGGAGTTAGTTACATAGGTGTCAACTTGTGGAGTTAGCTGCATAGGTGTCAACTAGTGGAGTTAGTTGCATAGTTGTCAACTAGTGGAGTTAGCTGGATAGGTGTGAACTTGTGGAGTTAGCTGGATAGGTGTCAACTTGTGGAGTTAGCTGGATAGGTGTGAACTTGTGGAGTTAGCTGGATAGGTGTCAACTTGTGGAGTTAGCTGGATAGGTGTGAACTTGTGGAGTTAGCTGGATAGGTGTGAACTTGTGGAGTTAGCTGCATAGGTGTGAACTTGTGGGGTTAGCTGATAGGTGTCAACTTGTGGAGTTAGCTGCATAGGTGTGAACTTGTGGAGTTAGCTGGATAGGTGTCAACTTGTGGAGTTAGCTGATAGGTGTGTCAACTAGTACGAATTTTCCGTATTAATAGATTCGGGCTCCCCCAAAAAAACACCATAATTATTTTATGTTTTTTTAAAAGGTCATTTGGTGTTAAATTTTCTAGTAATTATTACTAATGCAGACATTTTTATCTCACACGTATGTATTGATGAGCAACAACAAAAATTAGTGGTTTTTTGGAGGGGGAGATGTATGCTAAATACAGTCATTTTTACTGGTCGACTGGTTGCTGATCCAGCGGTCCATAGGATCATGCCCTTTGACCCAATGCCATTATATTGCTGGGAAGTCTGTGGATTTTTGGCCCACCCCGGGCCAGAGCATAACTATCACACCTCCAGGAAGGCAGGTCTCAACCTATGCACTGCTCCGAGCCTCTGTAGCCAAGATAGGGTTCACTGTGCTCATTCCCCGCCACCAATTGACTACTGGTTATCCCGAACTTCTCTATAGCTCTAGGCATGCAACCAAATGTTCAAGTCAAAAGGATTGTCACGTCCTGAGTCACTGTGCCTCTATGATGGGTCACAGCCATAGGAAAAAACAGTTCCGTCAGTTTCCTCCTTCCCAGTGCTGCACAGTACATCTCGTTTGGACCGCAATGTGGAAACAGTCCTTGTTATTGTGTTTATTGTTATTTGGTTTTTACACTGCTTTTTATTTTTATAGTTAATATTCTATCTATCCCTCTATGTTCCTTCAGTGCCGAAAATGATGCATAGGGCAGAAACCAGAGATCTTCAGTTCAAGCAATATGATGTTACTGTGTGTAATAGTTAGTATTACAGTAACATTATTAACTTAATGTAGTCGTTGACTCTAGTTTGTTTTGTTGCTGTGGCACTCCCCACTTTGACAGATATCCTGAAATGTTGGTTATTTATAGTGTCATAAATGAATTTAAGGGAGATGTGAACTAACTACTAGTGTTATAAAGGGAGATGTGAACTAACTACTAGTGTCATAAAAGAATTAAGGGAGATGTGAACTAACTACTAGTGTCATAAAGGGAGATGTGAACTAACTACTAGTGTCATAAAAGAATTAAGGGAGATGTGAACTAACTACCGTACTAGTGTCATAAAAGAATTAAGGAAGATGTGAACTAACTGCAAGTGTCATAAAGGAATTAAGGGAGATGTGAACTAACTACTAGTATCATAAAGGGAGATGTGAACTAACTACTAGTGTCATAAATGAATTTAAGGGAGATGTGAACTAACTACTAGCTAAGTGTCATAAATGCATTAAGGGAGATGTGAACTGCTAGTATCATATTGAAATAAGGGAGATGGGAACTAACTACTAGTGTTATAAATGAATTAAAGGAGATGTGAACTAACTGCTAGTAACATACATGAATTAAGGGAGATGTGAACTGCTAGTAACATAAATGAATTAAGGGAGATGTGAACTAACCTACTAATAATAGTGTTAGTGTTATAAATGAATTAAGGGAGATGTAAATAATAAATAACTGCTAGTGTCATAAGATGATAAAAATGAATTAAGGGAGATGAACTTAACTTACTTTGATAAATCATTTCATTAATGATTATTAAGTAGGGAGACTTGTGAACTTATAGTGGAACGTAAATGAACTATCTCTGGCATATTGATTTGATTAAGCGATTTGCTGTGTGTTCAAGATGTCACTGGTGTGAATCCTGTTTATAACATGTAGTAATGTTTTTCATGAGGTCAATGTGGTGGGCAATTAGGGAGTCTATAGCATAGCACACTTCAGTGACACTAACACAGCCAAGCGCTTACCGAAATCGCGGAAGTGTCATGATTAAAAACTTTCTAGGCCCTACTTCTAGATACACTGTAAATGTAACATATTATTATTACATTAAGAATAGGATGTGTTACCTGCTGATAAAAATAATAACCAGACGGCTGTTATTCCGTTATGAAATATCATTTTCTCCGTTGTGGTCAAGAGTTATAGACAGACATTAAAAGTCGTTTCTGTTTGAACTCGTATAGCACCTTCCGTAATGGCGTCCTTTGGTGTCGTCTGTTGCTGCGTGGGAAATGGGAACTGTCCTACTTACTGAATAACAAGTCACACACCTGAGGGTTGCCATTCAAGTCTTAGAATTAACTCCAGATCTACCTGGGGGAAAGCTTGTCCGGAACACGTTAGGGCCTACTTATCTTTAAAAAATGTAAACATTTTTATATTTTATATATTTCCCCCCAAAAATACATGGGCGCCAAACTATATATATATATATATATATATATATAGCCTATGTAAAATGGTATTTAGCATCATCTGTTTCTACTCTTATTCCATTTCAAAAATAAATATCAAATCAATGAGTCGCCATGTGTTGGCCGGGCCCGAGAGGGGAGAAAAGAATAGAAACATTATTTCCGTCAATGCATGTCGTAAGCGGCGAATAAGAAGGTTATGGGATTAGTTGGGTGTCCCATCCCATAAGTGACTCAAAGCCATGCTGAAGTCGTATGTAAGGCACAGATGTCGCAGCAACGCTGTAAACCTCGACACAACGCATTCCGTTCTCCGGACTACATCCTGATAATCTGGTAGGCGTTTGAGAACAAACGCAGAATATGAATAATAATTGAGTCATTGCCTCTTAAATGTTGGGTATAATTATTTCTCATAAAGTGAAAACGACATATTTAATTAAATAGTGCTGCTGTAACAATTCTTCTTCTTCTTTCGTTCACTTGAAACATGTCTATATCTGTAATTCTGTCTCCTTAATAAAACTCACTGTCTTTTGTAGTTCATACAGTGTCCCATAGAGTTTTGATTCCAGTGTTGTTTCCTCTGGCCAATATGTCTGCCTCAGCGTTTCATGCTCAGAACACTCTTGAAGTATATGTTTGGCACTCTGTGCTGCCTGTCCACATGTACACATGGCTGTGTTGCCAATCTTGAACTTTGTATACATGTGACTGCGGAGTAGGTTGTGTCCTGTTCTGAGACGTAGAATTATAGCTATAACAATGAAAATGCTGGAAAGAATATCCATGTTCCAATAAACGATATAGACATATTTACATATTATCGTTTAATTGTTTTACAAGTATTATCTATATATCTTTCCTTCCTCTTTTACCCTTTACGGGTGTTATACAATGTTCTTGTTCTCGCTTTCCTGGCAGCTTCAGATAATGTCATTTGGTGTTCGTGTAATGTCTCTTTGATGTTGTCGATCCATCGTACTCTAGGTCTATCCATGGCTCTTCTTTCTGCTTCTCCTCTCTTCATATATGCTTTATAAACTAATGAATCACACGGTATTCTTTCCAGATGACCAAACCATTGCATTTGTTGATTTTGTATGTATTGTAGAGTTGATATTGCAAGAACAAGATTATGAAAATAGTAGAATGGCTTCATAAAGTAAGAGATAGTTGAAGTTTGCATAGTAAAATATTCTGCTCAATGGCAAAGTGCTTTTTAAATCACATTTTGACATTTTAGTGTTCTATAAAAAAAAAAAATTTGCCCACGAGATAAATGAGTCCAATTCCAGAACTGATGTCTGCCACAGATTTCGCCACTTTACGGAATGTGTGCGAAATTATAAATTATAAAAAGTTCGTTTTAAGTTTGTTACGGTTCACGCTGAAGGATAATAAGAAGGATAACTACGAGTTTCTTTTTGTAGACGACCAAGCACTAGTTGCATCATCAGAAGAAGAACTACAGAGACAAATAGATTACATCAAACATGCCATACCTTTAACATGAAGATAAATATAGAAAAAACTAAAGTAATGAAGATTGGAAGAAAAGAAAGAAACACCAATATATATATATATATATATATATATATATATATATATATATATATATATATATATATATATATATATATATATATATATATATATATATATATATATATATATATATATATGAAAACAACAGACTTAACCAAGTGACAGAATTCACATACCTAGGAAAGTAATATAACAACAGACTGCAAGAGAAGCAAAGAAATACACAATAGATGTAGTAAAGCATACGAAACCCTAGGGCAAATTAAACCAATCTTCAGAAACAAATACGTAGATTTAAAAACCAAAATAACACAATTCAAAACGATTATTATGCCAACGCTGTGCTACCAAAACCAAACATGGACAACGACAGCGCAAGACAAACGTAAACTTGTGACAGCTAAAATAGCATGCTTACGCAGAATCCTAGAAATATCGTTGAGACAGAGTGAGGAATGAGGACATCTGACAAAAAACCGGCACCACCCCAATCTTATAATACATCAAGAGACAACAGATCAAATGTTTTGCACACATCAGTAGACTACCATCAGACAGCATTCCACAGCTAGCTATGATACACAGATACAGCGAGGGCAGACCTAGAGACCGACCAAGAAAGCGATGGACTACTGAAATAAAAGAGGCGACAAATTCCACAATATACTCAGCACACAAGAGGGCTGTCTCCAGAAAACTTTTCTATCCCTGACATCGAAAGGCAACAAAGGGTTTCAGCGAATAGATAGATAGATAGACGGTGCACGCAGGTTTGGTGTTGTCGATGCCAAATTACGTCTTTTCAGATCGTGCAATCCTCATCATCATCAGGTGCCATGCCGGCTGGAGTAGGCGGTCATGGCTCTCCACAGCTCTCTGTCCACAGTATGTATCAAAGTCGTTGTTGTTTTCTTGCCGTGCCAGGTTGTCAAACTGTCTAATATTTTCTCACGTTGTCGCCCTCTGTCTCTGCTGCCTTCAATTTTGCCTGTTGTGACTGTTCTCTAAATCTGCCTGTCTCATGTGTAATCAGAAACGCTAAATGGCTACTTTTAACGATTCACATTATGTCACGATTTACATAAGGAGGGGGAAGGGGTGATCCCAGAATTTGTGCCGGGGTGGGGGTGGATAGGTTTAGTTCTAATCCAAATACCCCCCCCCCCCCCAAATAATGAACTCTATATCTCTTGTCTCAAGGGAGAAATAAATTTTTTTTAAATTTTCTTGTGAAATTATCTTTGACACTAATCCGCTGTTGGTGGGGTTTTTTTTAACGTTGCATTGCCGGCTAATTTTTCCATTAGCGTAGTAGATTAATGTCATAGCATGTCCATGCGCTCATATCTTTTCACTTGGAAGAACTCGTAACTACAGCATGTGTATCGCATCTTTGTCAGTCGGCGGCAAGTTTAGCGTAGATCGTCGTCGTCATCACGTGACATATTCTTTCCAAAATGGTGTCTTTGCAATTGATGTTCTGAACCCGACTCTACCCTGTGCCAATCTACCTACCTACCTCCTCACTCTTCTCGACAATGCGCAGAGCATTACATGGATTTACTGTCCTGGTCATGCTGGGATCAGGGGAAACGAAAGAGCCGATGTGTTGGCTGGTAGGGTTTTGGTGAACGACATCGAGATAAGAAGAGACATGATTGAATTGATTAGAGAAGTCATGGATACCCTACGAGAAGATGAGGAGGAAGTCGAACGTGACAATGTACATATTCAGAGAATGGTAGAAATGGGAGTGACTAGAGGTGATGGGAGAAATTGCTCCCTCTCCGGAAAGATCAGAAGAACGCGCAATCAGCAACTGACTGGGACACTGAGCTTATACACTTTTGGATGGCTGACGGAATGGCAAGCAGAGTATATATGGGAATGTCCCCTAGTGCTGTGGCGCTTGTTCCTAATCAAGAATCATGAATCAACCTACCTCCTCCAATGATATCCTCATACAGTCTTTGATGTCAACTGTCCATCTCCTTTTATGTATGCTTCTACTTCTACTTCCCGGAACTCTGCCCTATAAGATGCGTCTCTCCATGCCATTGTGTCTTTATATGTCCGAAATATTTCAGTTTTCTATGTGAAATTGTATTCACCAGCCATCCTTCCTCTTTATTCAGTCTACTCATAGCCTCACTGTTCCTTATCTTTTCCGTCCAGGAAATCCTTAATATTGCTTTATAACACTTCAGCTCGAATGCCGATATTTGTTTTTTTGCTTTTATTTTATTTAAAGTCTCGCAACCCCATGGTGCAACTGGAAAAATGTATGCTTTAAGAAGTATTTCTTTAAGTATTACGTTTTTCCATATATTTTTCATTTCTATTAATTTGTAGCATAGAAGAAATAAAGAGGCTCTAAAAACACTTGATATGAAGAAAAAATTACTAAGAGAAATAACGATCAAGAAAAAATATTTTGTACACATTAAAAGACATGACACCTTATTGAAGACCTTACTTGAGGATAAAGTCACAGGGAAGCAAGCAAGAGGTAGGCAGAGATACAAGTGGGAGAGAAACATCACAAGATGGACAGATTACAGTCTAGCAGAGTGCACCACCAAAAGAGGAGACAGGGGATGACAGAGGTCGGTTGCAGCCAATCTTCGTTGTGGAGACGGCACTTGATGATGATGATGATGATGGATACGGTAGCCATTTTCGCAAGTACAAATGTACCGCTAGATTGACGTCACAGGAAACTAATAACACAACGCACTCATCATCATCAGGTGCCATGCCGGCTGGCGTAGGCGGTCATGGCTCTCCACAGTTCTTTGTCTACAGTATTATGAACCAGTATTGAAACGCATCAAAAGACAACAGATCAAGTGATTTTCACACGCTTCTAGACTACCAATAGACAGCATGCTAAAGATGACCATAACACATAGGCCTAGACATAACAGCTATAAAGCCAGAGGCAGACCATGTAAAGGATGAATCACAGAAATCAAAGAAGTCACAAGAATAAGCTTACACATAGCACACAAGAAGGCCCTCCAGAGAAATCATCTACCTTTGGCTCCGCAAAGCAAATAAGGGCCATAGCGTATATATATATACACACACACACGCACACACACACACACACACACACACACACACACACACACACACACACATATAATGCATACGGTTGTTATTCATTCATTCATTCAATCATTCATTTTTCCTTTTGCGCTGAAGTTAGCGCATATGGCAGAGGTCATATCTCTCCAATTCTGTCTGTTTAAAGCTATTATGTGCAGTTCTTGGATAGTATGGATATTGATTGTTTTACTTTGTCTAAGTATTGTTCTTCTGAGTGTCACAAAATAATCCATTTGAATGAAAAAGAATTGGAATGAACTGACTAGGTTGTCAGACATGGACATTAGATAAAACAGTTCAGCTAAGACAGATCAAAAAATCAACAGCTATTGCCCTTCAGTGGATACCATCACACTGTGGAATCATGGGAAATGAGAAAGCGGATGCTCTGTTAAAGACAGGAAAGAAATGGGAGTGTCTTACGGAGAAGCAAAAACAATAATCCGCAACACATACACAGCAAAGTGGAAGAAAGAAATGGAAGGGGAATACGAACATGATGAAATACATCTCATCCAAAGATATCAACAGACCACAATATTTCGCCTTAGAACAGGCCACTGCAGACTGTTAGGTCACCTTTATCGATTAAGGATCTCATACACAGATGAATGTCCATGTGGATCCGGAACCCAGAACCCGTCTTGACGACAGGCCTGACAGTATAGCATGACCACAGATGCTGAACGCAGAAGAAGAAGAAGATAAAACAGTAGCAAAGAGAATAGCTGGTTTCGGAATGAGAGGCTACAGAGGAATTTTACGTATACCATGGACAGCTAAAAAACAAATCAGGAACTGTTAAGATCAATAGGCCTAAACGTCAAATGATGGTATAATGTGAAGAGTATGTGAATTTGAAGAAATAGGAAAGGACAGTGAACGGGTGGAGATAGACAGTGAGAAAAAAATCACAGACTAAAGAAATAATACAACTTAATAAAACGTGTCGGAAATGGGCGATTATCATGGCCCAGGTTACAATGCATGAACTCGCCCAATTACACTCGAAACCACGAGACATAATTATAGACATAGATTATTCAGTTAACAAAAACACAAATAAAAGCGGTTGGGGTTTTGTTGCCTACAGAAACGGCGTGAAGTTGGTTGAGAAATCATTATATATCAGCACACTCCACTGTCACACCGAGTATGAGGATGGAGATTGAGGGAGTTACGGCAGCAATAAATTGGTTGATAACTGATACATCAACACATTCAGTAATACTCACAGACTTTCACAGCATGCTGCGCAAGATAGAAAAGTGCAAGCTCAGAAATGAATGATGTAATATATTGAATAACTCAAATGTCCAGAGCATTAGTTCGATATTCTGCGTTGGTCATGTCGGGGTCAAAGGAAACGAGAGAGCCGATTTATTGGCAGGCAATACAGCGATATTATTACAAATTATCACTCGACGGTGATGTCATGCCAGAAATTACAACTCGCATTGCCCTAGCATCAAGTGCGTTTAACAGACTGTCTAATATTTGGAAGTCAAAGTCAATCAGCACACGCACGAAAATGCGCTTATTTAATTCCTGCGTTATTCCGGTGCTATCATATGGATGTGAGAGCTGGAAAAGCTCTTTATCTTCAGAAAAGAAATTACTGAGTTTCGAGAACAAATGTCTTCGTAGGATAACTAACACACATTGGAGAGAATTCAAATCGAATGATAAAATCAGAGAAGAGACACATCAAAATTTCATCACAGATGTTATCAGAAAACACAGTTGGTCCTACATCAGGCATGTCCTACGCGCAGACACCAACAGAATACACCACCAATCTCTTGAATGGATGCCTACAGGCAAACGAGCAAGGGTTAGACCAAAAGAAACACTCAGAAGAACAATACTTAGAGAAAGTAAAACAACCAATATTCATACTATTCAAGAACTTCACAGAATCGCTTTGAACAGACAGAATTGGAGAGATCTTATCTCTGCCCTACGCGCTAACTTCAGCGTAAAAGGAAAATGAATGAATGAATACAGCGATAGATGGCACATTACTGAGAAGAGATAAAGCAGTCATGATTAAGGCAGTCATAAATCCACTGCAAGATGAAGATGATGTCAATGAGCCTGAGAACGTACACATACAGAGAATTTAGAACTTGTACAAAAAAGATCTACATGGCGCTCTACAGTTAAAAAAAAAAGCTCATCATCTTGTGAAAAGAGGAGAAATGTTGCAGCTCAACAGCAGAGAGTAGCTAGAAAGTCACGGATAGACCAAAATCCGCCTACAGTGGTCATTCCTTGTCAGAACTGTCCAAGAACATTTACAGCTCGAATATGACTCATTAGCCATCTATGAACTATTATGCATGGTCATAATTCTAACTGAATTTTCAAAAGTGGATGTAGAAATGTGAAGGACGAACACAGAGAATTTCAAAAATGGGAGTGTCTAGAGGGAAGGGAAAGTATTTTTTTTTTTTTAAAAAGACCCGAAGATCGTGTAATCAACACCAGAACGGGACTCTGAGTCTACATACACTGGGGTGGCTGCTGAAATGGAGAGCGGAACATTTATGGGAATGCCACACGTGCTGTGAAGCTAGTTTCAAATCAGGAATCAAGTTCAAGGTGACAATGACGCACGTGTAAACATGTAGTCATGGAAACGGGTTTTGTTGAAAAGGGGGACGGGATATTTGAACAGAAACAACAAACTATTGCCTAAAACAACATGGAAAGCAATAGAACAAGCAACACACCAACACAAATGTAAGATTTTCCAGATTCTCACAGATTTTTAGACAAAAGATTCTCCGGTAACTTTTTATAAAATATGAGACTAAAAGACGCCATTACGGAAGAGGCTATACGAGTTCAAACATAAACCACATTTCATGTCTGTGTAGAACTAAAAAACAATGAGATTACATAACGGAGTAACAACGGCCTGGTTGTTAATTTTATCAGCAGGTAACACATCCTATACTGAATTATTATTATTACAATATGTTACATTATCTAAGAATCATCCTATAGGGCATAGAGGTTGTTTTTACATCATGTCACGTCCGTGATTTCGGTTGGCTCTTGGCGTACCTATTTCCCTATTGCCTATCTTCCTTCTAATTATTATCATTAGGACTATTACGGCGCTATTGTCGATATTCCGAGAGTGATGATAAGCGCGGACCATAGAGAAGTTAGTCAATTTGTTCCTTTCGTGCCGCAGACGGGTTGTGATTCTCCATGTGTTGCGGTCCGCTGCTTGCAGGTTCTCCAAGTGTTGCGGTCCGCTGCTTGCAGGTTCTCCAAGTGTTGCGGTCCGCTACTTGCAGGTTCTCCAAGTGTTGCGGTCCGCTGCTTGTAGGCTCCCCATGTGTTGCGGTCCGCAGCTTGCAGGTTCTCCAAGTGTTGCGGTTCGCTGCTTGTAGGTTCCCCATGTGTTGTGGTCCGCTGCTTGTAGGTTACCCACGTGTTGCGGTCCGCTGCCTGAATGTTTTCCATCACATAAAGAATCAATAAACCTCTGTTTCAGGAATAATGAGTGTTTTACGACATCGCTTGTTAGGACACAGCTCAACCGACCATAGCAAGTACGAAGAACACACCTACTTTCATCTTGAACCGGAACCGGAACTCCGGAGAGAAAACATAAGAAACATTTTTTTTAAAAGCACTGAACCAACATATAACAGGAACCATTAGCCGTTATATATTCTGCTATATTGACTGAAGCGGAGATCTGAGCACATAATAACAGTTAACAGTAACATACCCTGTGTACGAAGCGGATAATCAACATTGTATGAACGTATACCTAACCTATAACCTAACTTGACTGTCCGTCCGTCAGTATAAAATTCATGTTTTGTACTTGTACAACATCTTCGGTGCGTTTTGTCTATCTTTGTTAAGCATGTATCCATATTCTTTCCAAGCAGTATCATCACAGTGTTACAATGCCTACTGGTGAAAAGTCAAGTAAGTTCTTCCATTGGATATCTCATGTCCAGTTATTGACATTTGTTGTTGATAACATATCTCTGTTCAATTAGAAAATAATTGCTAAAAATCTTGGCGCTGACTTTTGATACAATTTTTATTTTATAGTTGCCTTAAATGTTTTTTTCATTTGTATTTTGAGAACGCGGATATAAATGATATTCAGGGGAGATCGAATTATAAGGGGAGATAAAAATCAGATTTATTTGGCTACAATTTTACTTTATTATAAATTATAATTCTATTATAGGTTTACCAAAGCATTTGATGAAGTAACACATACCGAAGTTAACAGTAGACTAGATCTACATACCATATAACATTGACAAAGGAAATACCTAAGAAAAAGAAGAAAATATATTGGCAGCAAACAACAGCAGTTAAGACTGCTAGAATTAATGGACTTCCTTGTTAATTAATGGACTTCCGGTAATGACGTCCGTTGATGGAGGGTGTTTCTCTAATCAGTCTGGGTCATTCCGTCGATCGTTGGATTAATCAACTAACATCGTAAAGTCCAGACAGATTTGTGTAACAGAAGTCAATCATTCCAATTCTTTTTCATCCAAACGAATTATTTTGTGACAAACTGTATATTACAACATCGGATTACAGGCAAAAGAGCCAGGGGTAGACCAAAAGAAACACTCAGAAGAACAATACTTAGAGAAAGTAAAACAACCAATATTCATACTATTCAAGAACTGCACAGAATAGCTTTGAACAGACAGAATTGGAGAGATCTTACCTCTGCCATATGCGCTAAGTTCAGCGCAAAAGGAAAATAAATGAATGAATGATTGAATGAATGATTGAATGAATGATTGAATGAATGATTGAATGAATGAATGATTGAATGAATGAATGAATGAATGAATAAATGAATAAATGAATGATTGAATGAATTAATGAATGATTGAATAAATGATTGAATAAATGAATGAAAGATTGATTGAATGAATGAATGATTGAATGAATGAATGAATGACTGATTGAATGACTGATTGAATGAATGAATGATTGAATGAATAAATGAATGCATGATTGAATGAAATTAATAACGGAAGTCTGCGGTGGTTCATCTTTCTGTCCATGATATTCTTAGGACCTTTCCCATCATCATCACCAAGTGTTATCTCCACAACGAAGGTTGGCTGCAACAGACCTCCAACATTTCCTGTCTTTTGTTTCGGTGGTGCACTCAACCAGACTATAACCTGTCAATGTTGAGATGTTGCTCTCCCACTTGTATCTCTGCCTACTTCTTGCTCGCTTCCCTTCAACTTTACCCTCAAGTAATATCTTCAATAAGGTGTCATGTATTTTAATGTGTACAAAATATTGTATGTTCCTGATCTTTATTTCCCTTAATAATTCTTTCTTCATATTAAGTGTTTTTAGAACCTTTTCGTTTTTTTTCTCTTTCCATGATGTTCTCCCTATTATTCTATATGACCTTTCTATAACATTTCATTTAAATTTCACACTATCAGTTAATTCACAATTCTCCCTATTTATTTATAATCACACTATCAGTTAATTCACAATTCTCCCTATTTATTTATAATCACACTATCAGTTAATTCACAATTCTCCCTATTTATTTATAATCACACTATCAGTTAATTCACAATTCTCTTTATTTATTTATAATCACACTATCAGTTAATTCACAATTCTCTTTATTTATTTATAATCACACTATCAGTTAATTCACAATTCTCCCTATTTATTTATAATCACACTATCAGTTAATTCACAATTCTCCCTATTTATTTATAATCACACTATCAGTTAATTCACAATTCTCCCTATTTATTTATAATCACATTATCAGTTAATTCACAATTCTCCCTAATTATTTATAATCACACTTGTACTTCACAATATTTGCAGATTTGTGCACTAATGACACCAACCGTTTTACAGCGGTACCCTTGTTAATCAGTTCTACAATACATACAAAACCAACAGATACAATGGTTCGGTCAGTTGGAAAGAATGCTGTGCGATTCATTAGTTTATAAAGCATATATGAAGAGAGGAGAAGCAGAAAGAAGAGCCAGGGGGTAGACCTAGAGTACGCTGGATCGACAACATCAAAGAGACATTACACGAACACCAAATAACATTATCTGAAGCTGCCGAAAAAGTGAGAACAATGACATTGCATCTCTCTCGACACCCGTAAAGGGTAAAAGAGGAAGGAAAGAAGAAGAAGAAGAAGAAGACTTGATGCAAACATGCACATCATACGATAAAGAAAGACGCCATTTTGTTTGCTCCAAAGACCAGGCATTGCTAGCTTACAAATCTAACTTCAACATCATCATCAGATGCCATTCCGACTGGCGAAGGTGATGATGAAGGTGCACTGTTCAATGTTAATCTGGAGAATGAAGGTGCACTGTGCCATGTTTATCTGGAGAATTAAGGTGCACTGTGCCATGTTTATCTGGAGAATGAAGGTGCACTGTGCCTTGTTAATCTGGAGAGTGAAGGTGCACTGTGCCATGTTAATCTGGAGAATGAAGGTGCACTGTGCCATGTTAATCTGGAGAATGAAGGTGTACTGTGCCATGTTAATCTGGAGAATGAAGGTGCACTGTGCCATGTTAATCTGGAGAATGAATGTGTACTGTGCCATGTTAATCTTGAGAATTAATGTGCACTGTGCCATGTTTATCTGAAGAATGAAGGTCCACTGTGCCATGTTTATCTGGAGAATGAAGGTGCACTGTGCCATGTTAATCTGGAGAATGAATGTGTACTGTGCCATGTTAATCTTGAGAATTAATGTGCACTGTGCCATGTTTATCTGAAGAATGAAGGTGCACTGTGCCATGTTAATCTGGAGAATGAAGGTGCACTGTGCCATGTTTATCTGGAGAATGAAGGTGCACTGTGCCATGTTTATCTGGAGAATGAAGGTGCAGTGTGTCATGTTTATCTGGAGAATGAAGGTGCACTGTGCCATATTTATCTGGAGAATGAAGGTGCACTGTGCCATGTTTATCTGGAGAACGATGGTGCACTGTGCCATGTTAATCTGGAGAATGAAGGTGCACTGTGCCATGTTTATCTGGAGAATGAAGGTCACTGTGCCATGTTTATCTGTAGAATGAAGGTGCACTGTGCCATGTTTATCTGGAGAATGAAGGTGCACTGTGTCATGTTTATCTGGAGAATGAAGGTGCACTGTGCCATGTTTATCTGGAGAATAGAGGTGCACTGTTCCATGTTTATCTGGAGAATGTAGATGCACTGTGTCATGTTTATCTGGAGAATTAAGGTGCACTGTGCCATGTTAATCTGGCGAATGAAGGTGCACTGTGCCATGTTTATCTGGAGAATGAAGGTGCACTGTGTCATGTTTATCTGGAGAATGAATGTGCACTGTGCCATGTTTATCTGGAGAATGGAGGTGCACTGTTGCATGTTTATCTGGAGAATGTAGATGCACTGTGTCATGTTTATCTGGAGAATTGAGGTGCACTGTGCCATGTTTCTGGAGAATGAAGGTGCACTGTGCCATGTTTATCTGGAGAATGAAGGTGCACTGTGCCATGTTAATCTGGAGAATGAACGTGCACTGTGCCATGTTTATAGATTTTCTTAGGTTTCTGCAGAATCTTAGCATGACACGTCTGACTTCATTATGACTTCTGGGTCACTTTGACTCCATGCGGGATTGGACAACCAACTTCACCCCTAACATAACTCAGCTTACTTTACCTATTTAATTTATTTTTCTATTCATTTTCCTTTAGTGCTGAAATTAGCACATAAGGCAGAGGTCAGATCTATCAAATTATGTCCTTTTTAAAAGCTATTCGGTGCAGTTCTTGAATAGTATGAAAATTGTTTGATTTAATTTCTCTAAGTATTGTTCTTCTGAGTGTTTCCTTTGGTCTTTCCCTGGCTCTTCTGCCTGTTGTTATCCATGCAAGAGATTGGTGTTTAATTTGCTGTGGCGGATGCTTAAAAATGCATAATTTATAGCAGGGCCGGTCTTAGGCCATTGCAACCTATGCGGCCGCAGTGGGCCCCGCACTTTATAGGCCCATAAATTCATATTAGAATTTATTTTATTATCCTCTTCCCTACCCAGACTAGGCCCCGCGCTATCCGTTTCGCATTGGGCCCCTCAATTGTTAGGGCCGGCCCTGATTTATAGGCACTATATTTATGTAGGTCTACTTGTTATAAGATCAATCAATCAATCATGTGCCATGCCGACTGGCGTAGGGGATCATGTTTCTCCACGACTCTCTGTCTTTTGTGTTGTCAATAAGCTCGGTTGGTGAGCTTCTACCGTGCCACGATACAAGCCCATCTAGTAACTAGTCTCTTTGTCGACTTCTATCTCTTCTCCCTTTGATCTTTCCAGTGTTATTAAGTGTTCAAGCTGTGTTCTTCTCAGCACATGCCCTAGAAACCTTGACTGTCTGCCCCTAATGTTTGATATGATTGATCTTTTTACGGCAGCATCAATGGGTGTCAGGCAAGGTTATGTAATGTCACCGGACCTTTTCTCCCTGTTATAAGATTTGAGTGTAAATTTGAACTTATTTTGAATTAAACTTTTTATATTACAGGATACAGCGATCATTTATTGAACATTGTAAATGTTAAAACTATCACGGAGAACGGTACATTCAAAATAACATGTGATGCCTCGCGAGTCTACCGCCCACCAGAAGATTCTAATGTCAGCGAAGTGTTTGGTTTAGTTATTGAAATCAACTCTACAGCTGTTAAAAACTTAACAAGCGTCGTTCAATATCACCCTACTGGTGACACACCTGTACGAAAAGAGTATAAGGTAAAGTTGACTTGTTTGTTCCAATCTCCAGGTATGGCAAGTGATAATTTTGTTGCAATCTCCAGGTATGGCAAGTGATATTTTTGTTGCAATCTCCAGTCATGACAAGTGATAATTTTGTTGCAATCTCCAGTCATGACAAGTGATAATTTTGTTGCAATCTCCAGTCATGACAAGTGATAATTTTGTTGCAATCTCCAGTCATGACTAGTGATAATTTTGTTGCATTCTCCAGTCATGACAAGTGATAATTTTGTTGCAATCTCCAGGTATGGCAAGTGATATTTTTGTTGCAATATCTAGGCTTGACAAGTGATAATTTTGTTGCAATCTCCAGTCATGACAAGTGATATTTTTGTTGCAATATCTAGGCTTGACAAGTGATAATTTTGTTGCAATCTCCAGTCATGACAAGGGATAATTTTGTTGCAATCTCCAGTCATGACAAGTGATAATTTTGTTGCAATCTCCAGTCATGACAAGTGATAATTTTGTTGCAATCTCCAGTCATGACAAGTGATAATTTTGTTGAAATCTTCAGGTATGGCAAGTGATATTTTTGTTGATATCTTCAGTCATGACAAGTGATAATTTTGTTGCAATATCTATCAACGAAAGTAATAAAACTCTTGTGTCTTATGTGTAATTAGATAAGAGAGCAAAAAGAGTGGGGTGGGGAGGGGATGTTTCTCCAGAGCTCTCGTTTCTACCCAGAATGTCTGTGGGGAAATA
This sequence comes from Meghimatium bilineatum, assembly GCA_034231615.1. Classification (NCBI taxonomy): domain Eukaryota; kingdom Metazoa; phylum Mollusca; class Gastropoda; order Stylommatophora; family Philomycidae; genus Meghimatium; species Meghimatium bilineatum. Next base: position 16,780,062 of record CM067302.1, read on the forward strand.
CTTTGCGGGAGCTTGTGTGGATACAATAGTTTGAAGATTATCTTCTCACTTATATTAATTGTATGGACGCTATTGATTCTCAATTTATTTTCTCCCATGGCCCACTTTCAGAGCAAATTATTTTCTGTGGTCCGTCCCAGTGTCTATTTTAAAAAAATAACATTTTAACTTAACTCTGATAAATGACTGAATAACAATTAAGCTGTGTAACAGTGTACCCTGATAACTGTCTGAAGAACAATGAAGCTGTTGATACTTTACCCTGATAACTGATCGAGGAATAATGAAGCTGTTGACACTGTACCCTGATAACTGATCGAGGAACAATGAAGCTGTTCTTGGTGCTTACAGACGCATACTCTACAACCCACACTACCAATCCCTGACCCAGCTGACATAGCAGCCCCTGTTCACAACGAGCAGCATCCATAACTTTAATCGCCGCAAGACTTTCATAAACCTTTATAATGATGTAGTCAACATGATCTTTGAAACTCAGATTTCGGTCCAACATAACCCCAGAGTGCCTAATTGTGCTGGTTCTCTCGAGGACATCCCCGCTCAATGTAACTGACGGAGTTGACGTGTTTACTATGTGATTATTCCGTGAAAACAATGTTATCATTGCATTTAATGGACTAACAAAAGCTCCAGAATTGCTACACCACACCCCTATACGAGCAACCACCCTATGTAAATTCCTGGCGCTCGTTTCTAAATCTCTGCCTTGCCTATACACCAGGATGTGACATAGTTCTCCCCGGTCCTGTAATCTGAAAGCTCGTAATTTGAACCGTATACACATTAAATAATACTGGGGACAGAGGTGACCCTTGTGCTAGTCCACTGCTTATGTTGTTGATGTCGATGATTAAAACCTTCACCAAAGAACCGACTGTCTCTGAAAAAGTGCCGAAGCATTCTATTAAAGTGACTGTTGAGACTGTTATGTTCTGTCCTGACGCTGAAGATAACTTTCTCAGTTCTGCCGATATAATGATAGCATTATAATTATGATGCAGAAATCCAGGCAATTAGTGTGGCAGCTAAAAAACTGCTGAACTCCAACACTGACCTACAGCCTGTGGTATTCCTGACAGATGCTAGGTCAGTGCTTCAAGCTCTCCAGTCTGGAAAACTAACAGACTTGAAAAAACTACTTAACGAATTGTCGTACCACTATAGGGTAACCATGCAGTGGATACCTCTCACTGTGGAATACCAGGAAATGAAAAAGCAGACCAACTGGCTAAGGAAGGTGCTGCCGAAGACCAACCAGATATACCAATCACCTACCATCAGAAAAAACAGATGATAAAGTCAATAAGAAAGCCACAAACACCAACACAAGATGACTATCACATTATGAACAGATCAGAACAAGTTATAATTCTACGTTTCAGAACAGGACACAACCGACTCAGCAGTCACATGTATACAAAGTTCAAGATTGGCAACACGGCCATGTGTACATGTGGACAGGCAGTACAGAGTGCCAAACATATACTTCAAGAGTGTTCTGAGCATGAAACGCTGAGGCAGACATATTGGCCAGAGGAAACAACACTGGAATGAAAGCTCTATGGGACACTGTATGAACTACAAAAGACAGTGAGTTTTATTAAGGAGACAGAATTACAGATATAGACATGTTTCAAGTGAACGAAAGAAGAAGAAGAATATAGCATTAACCTATGATGATCTACATTCATAATAAATCTGATGAAGGTCTTCTGTTCCAGTTGGATGATTCCTTGGTCTTTTTGTTTCTCTGTTGCTATATCTATTGCTAATATTTTCACATTTTTTCATTCTTTTTCTGGTATGCCATAGTGGGATGATATCCACTGTTGTACTGCCCTTCTGTAGATGTTCATTTCTAATATGGCTTACTTCAGATCTGACAGTTGATAAGCCCTGATCATTGTTACAGAAATTATTATTAAGAACACATCAAGCCAATGAAAGATAGTGACATGTGAGATGAAAGGCTTGATGAAAGCTGCAGAGTTCACCAGGCTCGACTCGATAGATTAGAAAATGAAGACACCAGGGAAAGAATAGGTATAACACCTTGCACAGAATACATAGAAAGGCAGCAGATCCAGTGGTTTGGCCACATTATGAGAATGCATCACGGCAATTTTCCCGTACAGGCATATAACCAAATGAGATCAGGGTACAAAGGAAGAGGAAAGCTAGAGGAAGATCACGAAAAAGATGGATCGAAAACGTCAGGGACATCTTGAACAAACATGGTCATAGCACAGCCGAGGCGACACAACTGGTCTTGCAATACACTCTTGAGTTTCAATCACTCCCTACGTACGTTCAATGTATGTTTAATGGCAAGAGTGGATAACAAACCATCCGGGAAAAGACAAAAGTCAAAAAGAAAAGTCATTATCAGGTGGTCTTTCTTACTGATGCAATGTCTATCCTACAAGCCTTTGACAGCGATGGTAATAATGAAAGTTACGATTGAAAACAGAATATAAATATTAATTAGTTTGACTTAAATGTTTAAAATAAATTTATGTCATATTCGATACCATTTATTTCCAGGCAATTCCACCAGGAAGAGACTGGGTTGTTAACTTCAGTGGGGGTGATAGTAGAATCAACATAAATACAATACGAATAGAGATTTTAGTACGGGACGCCAAGTGCACTGATGCTGGGTATTATTACTGCAAGATGCGATACTTGACTCTTGATGGTGCTTATAAAGATCCGTCTGCGGTGCAGTATGTGTCAGCAGAAGGTGAGTTATTATGTAACTTGATGTCTGTGACGTGTCAGCTTAAGGTGAGTTATTATGTAACTTGCTGTCTGTGATGTGTCAGCTTAAGGTGAGTTATTATGTAACTTGCTGTCTGTGACGTGTCAGCTTAAGGTGAGTTATTATGTAACTTGCTGTCTATGATGTGTCAGCTTAAGGTGAGTTATTATGTAACTTGCTGCCTGTGATGTGTCAGCAGAAGGTGAGTTATTATGTAACTTGCTGTCTGTGACGTGTCAGCTTAAGGTGAGTTATTATGTAACTTGCTGTCTATGATGTGTCAGCTTAAGGTGAGTTATTATGTAACTTGCTGTCTGTGACGTGTCAGCTTAAGGTGAGTTATTATGTAACTTGCTGTCTATGATGTGTCAGCTTAAGGTGAGTTATTATGTAACTTGCTGCCTGTGATGTGTCAGCAGAAGGTGAGTTATTATGTAACTTGCTGTCTGTGATCTCCTAGAGGCTTCAAGTTATGTAGAGTTATTGTCTGTACGTTGTTTGAAATACTGGTACGGAAAGCAGATAGCGACACTGTGTTCAACACGGCTATGCATGTAATATGAGGCAGATTAGATTCCTTAGGCATTGTATTGACTGCTTCATTCAATGCTCAAATGAAAATGGTCCTAAGTCATGCTGCAGTGGAAGAGTAAGGCTGAAAATGGCAGTCAAACTGTAAAGGTAAAGGTGATATGAGTTATCAACCAGCTTCATAGCTTCATAGCCCACAGTTTTTCCATAAATGCTCAGCTGCCTATTCAGTAGTTGGCCGGAAACCCCCTGACTACCATATTGTCAGATGCAATAGCACCATCCCCCGATCACCCCAGAGCATGAGTCCTGGTACCTTACTTTTCCGTGGCTGAGTGAACTGAACCAAAACTGTCTTTTGTTTGTTTAAAATCACGAATAACGAGTGGATTTGAACCACAGGATTGTTGGACAACGGGAAATGACAACATTACATTACATCCACACGCAGGCCAAACTGTAAACCATGACACAATGGATTCTGTTCTCCAGATTACATCCTGAAAAATTTCAGGAGTATCATAATGAACGCAGTAGATGATTGTTGGAGCAGATTATTTATATTGTTCACTCTGAATGGATATTCCCGAACGTTTGTGTATTACCACTGCAATCTGCTATGCACGTTGGCAATCAGATCACGCCATCTCCGCAATATTCTCTGCAATGATAGTTGGTTGCAATAGACCATCAAAGGCTGTCTCTTGCCTTGGCGGTACACTATGATAAACTGTAAATTTTTTCCTACTCTAGATACTTGTGTATGCTTTTGTATGCATCCTATATTTGTTTTGTTTGTTAGTTGTTGGATTTGTCTGTCTAGAGTCAGACACGCCCTTTCAACCGTGGAGTGGTTTCCCGTTGGTTATATCGGAGCGTATATCGTGGCCCAATGGCCTAGGTTGTCCTGTTAGGGACTGGTGATTTGACCTGGGGTCTGGTCTGCGTGTCCTTATAAGGACAAAAAATATTGGGGGATTGAGATGTAGTCCTAAGAAGTACTGGTTTGTTGTACTTGGTGCGTTTGGTGTTAGGCTCGTGGGTCTTGGTTCTCCTCCTGGAAATAGATGGTTGTGGGTCTTTTGTTGGCATCCTAAGGTTTGGATGGTCTTGTAGACTCAGAAGGACATTTTTCTTCTTCTTTTTTTCGATGTTTTTAAAAAAATAAATGTAATTTTTAAAAAACGACTTCAATGTTTATATACATAAATAGTACTTTTCCTCCATCAAGCAATGGGTTGATTTTAACGCACACTCAATGTCCTATATATATATATATATATATATATATATATATATATATATATATATATATATATATATATATATATATATATATATATATATATATATATATATATATATATATATATATATATATATATATATATATATATATATATATATATATATATATATATATATATATATATATATAATTATGCACCCATATACTTTACATATGAAAAATACCCATACCCATGCACCCATATACTTTACATATCATACTTACACATTTACCCATATATTTTACATATCATACTTACACATTCACCCATATACTTTACATATCATACTTACACATTTACCCATATACTTTACATATCATACTTACACATTTACCCATATATTTTACATATCATACTTACACATTCACCCATATACTTTACATATCATACTTACACATTTACCCATATACTTTACATATCATACTTACACATTCATCCATATACTTTACATATCATACTTACACATTCACCCATATACTTTTCATATACATATCATAAATATCCATACACACCTGTGCTTTATATATCATATACTCATGTATCCACATATTTTACATAACATAAATATCCATACACTCAGATGTTTTACATACCCTTACATACTTATACAGTTGCGTACCTAGATAGTACGCATATGTATATACGGTATACTGGTACTATTGAGCTTTCATACTTCGTTCTCACGATAGTACCAGTATTTTGTCCCTCCCCTCCCTTGTCTAAACTATACTTGAGGTTTCTTTTGTTTTATTCAGTCTGTTGTTTGAGCTTTCTTCTTCCCATTAGTGATTATTATCTCATTGTGTAATTGTTTATGTTATGGTGTGGTATGAGAACTCCTCGCTCTTGCAATCTTGTTTTTATTAGGTTGTATATCTGAACTAGGTGGTTATATGTAGTCTGTATTATGAGGGTTTAAGAGTTTTATTCGTGTCCTGTCTGTTGTATTATGGGTATCTTTATGTTGTCCTGTCTGGTTCTGGTCTTGTGGGTATGAATGTAGTGATTTGAGTGTGGTGGTGGATTGAAACTCATTTTGGTTTAGCACTGTTGTAAGGTTGTGTTTTGTTGATTGGAGTGTGTATGTTTATTGATTGACTTGTCTGGTATTGTGAAACTCTGGTCGTGCACAATTTTTAGTTGTTTGTGAGGGGTTGGGGCTAGTTTTGCGTGAAATATGTTGTGCTGAAACTCAATAGCACTGGCAAGGTGATGTTCAGTGTTTGGAGTGTGTATGTTTTTTGGTTGATTGGTCTGACTGTTTGGCGGTGAAGCTCTGGCTATGCACAATCATGTGGTTGTTAGTGCGGGGTGGGTTTGTGTGACTTGTGTTGTTGAAACTCAATTGCACTGCCATTTGGTTGCCCAACCATGATGTTAATCAGTAGTAACAGCCTCAACCTACATCCTCCAGTAGTAACAGCCTCAACCTATATCCTCCAGTAGTAACTCCCTCAACTTACATCCTCCAGTAGTAACTCCCTCAACTTACATCCTTCAGTAGTAACATCCTCAACTTACATCCTTCAGTAGCAACAGCCTCAACTTACATCCTCCTGTAGTAACATCCTCAACTTACATCCTTCAGTAGTAACATCCTCAACTTACATCCTACTGTAGTAATATCCTCAACTTACATCCCCCAGTAGTAACATCCTCAACTTACATCCCCCAGTAGTAACACCCTCAACTTCCATCCTCACACTGGATGATGTTCTTATTGTGTAGCTCCACTTTACTCAATTACTCTATCATGAGAGCTATCTATTAAATCCCAACCAGATATTTGATTCTGCATTTGGGATCTTTGTGACCTAATAATTAAGTACTGTGACTGATGCTTAAGAGACCTGGATTTGGTATAATGACGTTGCAATTTATCATTCGTGAGCTACTGAGCTTCATGTTTTGAGTGGTACTCTATGCAGGTGTCTTGCCGGTTTGTTGTGAGGAGCAACGTACATTTGAGAAAATATGAGAACAATGATGTCATTCCTCTATATATTTTTTATCTCCAATTTTTGGTTTCAATTACAGCTCAAACAACAGGCCTTGTTTTGTCACTTGATCCTCTTAGCAAAGGACAAAATAATGACAGAAGCTATTCAGAATACTTCCTAAACACAGCTGTTATAATGATCTGCAGAGTTGACGTGAGTTTCACACAAAATATTTGTTTTCGTTTTAGAATTGTGATATCCGTGTTAATATTCAGAAAGAGCAACACAAAAAAAAATAATTATATTATACATCGCATTCGTCGACCAGGAACAGGCTTTTGACAGAGTAGACAGACACCAACTATGGAAAACACTATCAATTTACGGAGTACCAGAACATTTAATCAACGTATGCAGGGGAATTTATGCTAACACCCAATGTGAAGTAAGAGCAAATGCAGGAGTGTCCAATGCGTTCCGAATTCAATCAGGAGTTCAACAGGGGTGTGTCCTATATCATCTACTTTTATAACATATAGTGATAACTTCCCTTTTATAACTTCATGGTGATAAACAAGACAAACTACTGCTTGGTACGTCAGATATAAGAAATTACTAGTGAACTAAACAAGACAAACTACTGTTTGGTACGTCAGATATAAGAACTTACTAGTGAACTAAACAAGACAAACTACCAATTGGAACTTCAGATATAAGCATTTTCCATCGATGTAAACAAGACAAACTACCGATTGGGACTTCAGATATAAGCACTTCCCATCGATATAAACAAGACAAACTACCGATTGGAACTTCAGATATAAGCACTTCCCATCGATATAAACAAGACAAACTACCGATTGGAACTTCAGATATAAGCACTTCCCATCGATATAAACAAGACAAACTACCGATTGGAACTTCAGATATAAGCACTTCCCATCGATGTAAACAAGACAAACTACTGCTTGGTACGTCAGATATAAGAACTTCCTAGTGAACTAAACAAGACAAACTACCGATTGGAACTTCAGATATAAGAACTTCCTAGTGAACTAAACAAGACAAACTACCGATTGGAACTTCAGATATAAGCAAATTCCAGCATATTTTTAGTTTGGGGACCAGTTATTGAAGAGTGACATCCATTTTTGAAATGCGATGAAACAATCTAGGCCGCCTTCACTTATACGCCCAACACAATGCCTGTATGCAGTTTTATACTTCTGATTTCATACAGATATTGGTGCATGGCTGTCACACGCACCTGGTAGATATCACTCTAAGCATTATGGTTGCCCATTTTAAAATATCAGTCTGGGAACTCATTGAACAGCCCTCATAGTACTTGAATTTCAACATTGTATGGATGGATTTGTTTCAGGGCAATAATCAGGATTTGTTATAGATGCCATCATCTCGAGCTCTATTTTTGATTACATTTGTACAAGAAGATCGATCTGTAAATGCAGGTATATCAATCAATCAATCAATAAACCCATAACCCTTCAGGGTCGTAGGGGTACCACATTGGATGCTTCAGCACACAGATTCCTCCAGCGAATTCTATCCTCAGCGATACGGATGAGTGTGGAAATATCTAGCCCTGTCCATTCCTTGATGCTGTCTGTCCATGTTTTTATTTGTCCTCCTCTGCTTCTTCCACCCTCGACAGTTCCCTGCAGTATTGTTTTTGACAAGGAATCGTGCCTGCATACATGTCCGAACCATGCTAGTTTTCGTCGTTTCACTATTGACAGCAATGACTCCTGGACACCTGCACACATCTCTACTTTATTTCTTACGTACACATTGGTCTTATGTGCCCTATAGGAAATTCGTAGAATTCTTCTGTAGCATTTATACTCGAAAGCCTGTAATCTTCTCTCCATGTCCGCAGTGAGTGTCCAACTCTCACAACCATACAACACAACAGAAAGCACCAGCGACCTATACAGTTTGATTTTCACTCCAACACTGATATTGCTTTAATGCAGGTATACATGAGTACTAAGATCACTTTTGTAGATCATTACAAATTGAGAGTGGTCAGAAGACTGCATTACAACTGTGCACGATATGGCAAGTAAATATTAAAAACAAATATAAATAAGGGTTAAGTAGCAGTTTTACTTTGATCAATTCGCAGGAACAACCTTTCGAACAAAATATATTTATCAAGAATAGGGACGAATAAACATAGAATCTTAATTAAAGTGTTTCCCGTGACTATTTGTTATGGCACAACTATGGTTTAAGTCTTCACTGTGACCTGTGTTCTATTTTCGAGGTATTACCTAACCTTTGCAGCGTGATTAGTAGAATTTGTATTTAAAATTAAGGTATATTAATTGAAAAGGCATATTAATTTCGTATTAGTATTTACATTAGGGATTACAGGCCCATCAGCCTCACAAGCTGTCTATGTAAAACAATGGAACGCATTATCAATCTTAGGATGCAGTGGTACCTTGAAAGTGAAAACCTTCTGGTATCACAGCAAGCAGGTTTCAGACAGTGCTACTCTACTGAAGATCAGGCAACCTACCTCTCCCAAGAGATTGAGGATGCCTTCCAAGAAAAGAAACTGGTACTAGCAGCATGGATAGACCTCAGGAAAGCATTTGATAAGGTCTGGAAAGAAGGGCTCCTAAAGAAATTGCGAAATTGCAGGGTTAGCTCAAGAATGTACAAATTGGTAAAAGCATACCTGCATAATAGAAGAGCCAGGGTACAATTAGATGGTCGCAAGAGCAAGAAAGTTCTACTGCGTCATGGAGTCCCCCAGGGAGGAGTCCTGTCACCCACACTTTTCTTGGTTTACATCAATGACCTAGTTGCTGAACTACCACACGGGATCAAAGTGGCAATGTATGCTGACGACCTGGTGATCTGGTGCACGGAAGAACATGCAACAGTGGCCACTAAACAAATACAAAGAGCTATCGATGCCCTAACCTTATGGGCTAATAGATGGTGCGTCAGCATTAACACAGATAAGTGCAGCACTACACTCTTTACCCTCTCACCAAAACAAAAAGCTGGTCATATCAAGATAGATGGAGAGCTCTTGAAAGAAGACAAACAACCCACATACCTCGGAGTTACTTTTGATAATAAGCTGACATGGAAGCAGCACATAAACAAAGCAACAACAAAAGCCAGGAGGAAGCTAGCTATCCTGAGAAAACTAAGTGGAACCACATGGGGAGCCAGTGGAAATATACTCAGTAACGTTTACCAGCAAGGCATAAGACCACACCTGGAATACGGTTCAGCTGCGTGGTGTCCTGCATCAAACACCACATTACAAGATCTAGATAAAGTGCAAAACCAGGCACTTAGAATAATGTTGGGAGCAATGAAATCAACACCCATAGCAGAGATGCAGAAAATGGGAAGAATGCAAACACTTGGCGAACGCAGAGACACAAAAGTACTAATTCAAGCAGAAAAGTTTCAGTGTATGCCAAGTCATCCAATGAAGGAAAGATTCCAAAATCTAGCAATGGGACGACTGAAAAGGAGCAGCTTTATCCATCAAGCTAAACGACTCCGTAGACAACTTACAGACCTACCTGAAGTTGACATCCCCTTAAGGTCTGTACCAGAGCAAACCCCGTGGAGTGAAAGCCATGGAATGCCAATATACATTCAGACCCATGTGAAAGGAATACTAAGCGAGGACGAACAGAACAGTGTGCAGCGAATGACAGTCACCCTCAGTTTCCTGGATGAGGAATATCCACAAGATATATGGGTCAGAGTATACACAGATGGGTCAGCACAGAATGCTGTGAGGAATGGAGGTGCAGGTGTATATATAGAATATCCACACAAGCCTAGAGATACAATCAGAACACCGACAGGAAAATCCTGCAATAATTATGATGCAGAAATCCAGGCAATTAGTGTGGCAGCTAAAAAACTGCTGAACTCCAACTCTGACCTACAGCCTGTGGTATTCCTGACAGATGCAAGGTCAGTGCTTCAAGCTCTCCAGTCTGGAAAACTAACAGACTTAAAAAAACTACTTAGCGAATTGTCTTACCAGTATAGGGTAACCATGCAGTGGATACCCTCTCACTGTGGAATACCAGGAAATGAAAAAGCAGACCAACTGGCTAAGGAAGGTGCTGCCGAAGACCAACCAGATATACCAATCACCTACCATCAGAAAAAACAGATGATCAAGTCAATAAGAAAGCCACAAACACCAACACAAGATGACTATCATATTATGAACAGACCAGAACAAGTTATAATTCTACGTCTCAGAACAGGACACAACCGACTCCGCAGTCACATGTATACAAAGTTCAAGATTGGCAACACGGCCATGTGTACATGTGGACAGGCAGCACAGAGTGCCAAACATATACTTCAAGAGTGTTCTGAGCATGAAACGCTGAGGCAGACATATTGGCCAGAGGAAACAACACTGGAATCAAAGCTCTATGGGACACTGTATGAACTACAAAAGACAGTGAGTTTTATTAAGGAGACAGAATTACAGATATAGACATGTTTCAAGTGAACGAAAGAAGAAGAAGAAGAAGAACATTAGGGATGGGGGTAAGGGTTAGGATCAGTTATAAATGAAAAAATAAATTAGTTATACAAATTATAATTATTTATAAGCGTGGTTGATGTCGTTTGTGTGGGGAGATGTGACGTCACGGCAGCCATTAATTTCAATAATTTCATTGGTAGTTTCAAGGAAATCCGTAACGTCTGCTACTTAAAAATGTAAGCACTGTGTGCTATTTATAGCGCAGTGAACAGTTAAACGTAGTTTTACCTTTGTTGTTTTCAAGACATGTATACTTTATAATAAAATATCACCTGTATCTTCGTCATGAGGCACGATTCTCTTTCAGAAGATATTTTGCAAAGAACAGTTTAAGGGTAGAAGAAGAAGAAGAGGTAAGAGGAAAGTATCGATTGACAATATTAAAACTGGACAGGATTAAGATTCCCCACGCTCAAACAAAAACCCGATAACAGAGAGGACTGGCTAAATGTGTGTGGTGATGTTTCTATAGTGACACCCCTAGGATCCGAAAGTGTTATGGGTTCCATGGTGACGAGACTGTATCATATTACTGTTGCGCTTCGTCTCTATTTTTGCGTGATTCCATTATCTGTCTGTCCCTTTCTTGAATAATCAGTTTTGGTATAAATGCCGATTTTGTTTATATTTTTGTAGATAATGAAAATATAAGATATTTATCATGTGTATTGCAAATAGAGTCAGTATTTTCTTACTCTACTGTTTCAGGGTCCTCAAAATTTGACCATCATATGGAGACGTGAGATAAGACCTGCTATTAGTAGAATTGATGTTTCATTTCAAAGATACCCAAATGATAATGACATTTCCAGTGATTCTCAATCTGCAGCTCGTACAGGTGTCTGTAACAATTACCGACACACATCACAGTTGAAAATATTAGTGTCTTCAGCAGATATAAACAGGGCCTACCAGTGTGTTATCCAAGCTAACGGTGTTGATGTGCTAATTACGAACGCTATTGTTAATATTATTACACGTAAGGAGTCAATCATTTGTGGATATATGAAATCTCCTCATATAGAATGTCCTCATATGAAATGTCCTCATATGGAATGTCCTCATATGAAATATCCTCATATAAACTGTCCTCATATGAAATGTCCTCATATTGAATGTCCTCATATGGAATGTCCTCATGTAAAATATCTCATAGGAAATGTCCTTCATATGAAATGTCCTCATATGAAATGTCATCATATTAAATGTCCTCAAGTAAAATGTCCTCATAAAATGCCCTCATATAAAATGTCATCATATGAAATGTCTTCATATGAAATGTCCTCATGTTAAATGTCCTCATGAAATATCCTCATGTAAAATGTCTTCATATGAAATGTCCTCCTATGAAATGTCTTCATATGAAATGTCCTCATGAAATGTCCTCATGTAAAATGTCCTCATATGAAATGTCAACACATAACCTACTTGTACAGTTAATGTTATTACAAGTAAGAGTCAATCTTTTGTGGATAGATGAATTGTCCTCATATGAAATGTCCTCATATGAAATGTCCTCATATAAAATGTCCTCATTGGAGAAAGGAATACGCCGTGTCATGGTTTATAATTGCTACAGCGATATTTGCGCCTTTTGGCCTTACACATTCCATAACATGTAATAGCCTCTAATGACTTGCATGGAAGGTAAACAGTGTTGCTATCCTTTGCTCCTCTGTCTGGTCCCAACAAAGAGCGAGTTGATGGAAGAATTGTAATCACACCCAACAGCTCAGTCATGATCCTATTGTTATGGGCGGGCGTATATTGTTGTCTGTTGTGCTTTCATAAGACTTATTGGGTAAAACAAAGTATCTTTGAATTATGCAATAATTGTGTCGGGACTGCAGGTTAATTGTGTCGGGACTGCAGGTTAATTGTGTCGGGACTGCAGGTTAATTGTGTCGGGGCTGCCGGTTAATTGTGTCGGGGCTGCAGGTTAATTGAAACATGTTGGGTTATGATCAACATTTTGTTATTCATGAAAATGTGATGCGTGTAATATGTGAAAAAAGGTGAAGTAAAGTAACCCATAGCATTTATTAATGCGTAGGGGTGTGAGATGTTAGTGATCTCACATTTCAGAGGCTCTACAATGAGGGCGGTAGCCATCTCCTCTCCCTCGCAGCATTTACTTCCCGGATTAATCCGGTACCCATTTAAGGCTGGGTCGACCTGGGAGCAGTTGCGATCTGAAAAACATTTCCGCCTCAACTGGGAAATGAACACAGGACTACTCATATGCGAAGCCAGTGCGCTAACCACTGCGTTACGCCGTTCCAAATATGTGAATATTGGGTCATTTTTTCTTCTTCTTCTTCTTCTTTCGTTCACTTGAAACATGTCTATATCTGTAATTCTGTCTCCTTAATAAAACTCACTGTCTTTTGTAGTTCATACAGTGTCCCTTAGAGTTTTGATTCCAGTGTTGTTTCCTCTGGCCAATATGTCTGCCTCAGCGTTTCATGCTCAGAACACTCTTGAAGTATATGTTTGGCACTCTGTGCTGCCTGTCCACATGTACACATGGCCGTGTTGCCAATCTTGAACTTTTTATACATGTGACTGCGGAGTCGGTTTTGTCCTGTTCTGAGACGTAGAATTATAACTTGTTCTGGTCTGTTCATAATATTATAGTCATCTTGTGTTGGTGTTTGTGGCTTTCTTATTGACTTGATCATCTGTTTTTTCTGATGGTAGGTGATTGGTATATCTGGTTGGTCTTCGGCAGCACCTTCCTTAGCCAGTTGGTCTGTTTTTTCATTTCCTGGTATTCCACAGTGAGAGGGTATCCACTGCATGGTTACCCTATACTGGTAAGACAATTCGCTAAGTAGTTTTTTCAAGTCTGTTAGTTTTCCAGACTGGAGAGCTTGAAGCACTGACCTTGCATCTGTCAGGAATACCACAGGCTGTAGGTCAGAGTTGGAGTTCAGCAGTTTTTTAGCTGCCACACTAATTGCCTGGATTTCTGCATCATAATTATTGCAGAATTTTCCTGTCGGTGTTCTGATTGTATCTCTAGGCTTGTGTGGATATTCTATATATACACCTGCACCTCAGCCCCTCACGGCATTCTGTGCTGACCCATCTGTGTATACTCTGACCCATATATCTTGTGGATATTCCTCATCCAGGAAACTGAGGTGCATTGGGGCATGAATGCTAAGATATTACTACACACTATTCCAGTCTTATAATAAATGTATAAACCTTCATGACAACTGCTTTGTTTTTTGCAGATCGTTCACACGATAATTGAAGCTTAGTATTAAGATACTATTAATCATTCAATCAATTAAGTGCCGTGTCGAGCCGCGGAGAATTTTATGTCTCTCCACAACTCTCTGTATCTTGCGTTTTGCATAAATTCGGTTTGTTAATACTGTTTAGTATCGCAGCGAAAACCCATCCAGAAATATCTCACTTTGTCTTCCTATGTCTATTATTTTTGCTGTAATTTGTCCTGTAACTCTAGCCTCCCTATGAGAACATCTGCATTAGCTCTTCTATGTATGGTGGTCTATGTAAGAGAATACACATCTAAACATAGATGTCCCTACTCATGAGCAAAATGGCAGCGCATTGAACCATAAATCAAAGTCTATTTATAGCTACATATGTTTGGCACTGTGTGGCTAGCGAGAACCAAACACTGCCAATTCAGAGGCATAACAAACTATATCAAGGAGCGCTCGTCCCAACACATTTTTAGAAGGTTTAGGACTATAGTATCTTGGAAGCATCGCAGGCCACAGAAAACCATCATAGATGCAACATAGCCTACCAGGTCATACAACAAAACTGTATTATATACAACGATCATCATACCATCATTAAGCTACTACTGTCTAACTTGAACACTATCCATCCATCCATCCATCCATCTATCCATCTATCCATCTATCCATCCATCTATCTATATATCTATCTATCTATCTATCTATCTATCTATCTATCTATCTATCTATCTATCTATCTATCTATCTATCTATCTATCTATCTATCTATCTATCTATCTATCTATCTATCTATCTATCTATCTATCTATCTATTTATCTATCTATCTATATATCTGTCTGTCTGTCTGTCTGTCTGTCTGTCTGTCTGTCTGTCTGTCTGTCTGTCTGTCTGTCTATCTATCTATACGCTGTATCCCTTGTTTGCCTTGCGGCGTCAGGGGTGGAAGAGTTCTCTGGAGTTGGCTTTCTTGTGCGCTGTTTGTAAGCTTGTTCCCGTGGCTTCTTTGATTTATGTGATCCATATTTTACATTGTCTGCCCCTGGCTTTATATCCGTTTTGTCTATTTTGTCTATGGGGCTTCCGCCAAAATGGTCGACTAGAACGAATGTGTTCTCTTTACGGTGCTCGATTAACGGTTGTTCCTTCCAGAAAGTAATGGCAACCTACGGGAATATTGTGCCTAGAAATTTCCAATGGATTAATCGAACTTTTTCTCTAGGATTGTGATCTTGTGGTGTAGCAATTAGTTTAATATTCATTGAAAATTGTCGGTGAGCAGTAATATTCTTTATTCAACATCATGGATATCAACGTAAACAGAAAGGTCAAACACATTAAATTAGGAACATGGAACGTTAGAAGTTTAAAGTATAATGAGGAATGTGAGAGAAGACATACACAACACTGACTACCACGCTTTAAACATAGGTGGATTCCTAATCCCGGAACTACGCTACGCAGACGACACAGTGCTTCTTTCAAACGATATAAAGGGTTGGAACAACTAATCAAGAACACAAAGAAATATAGCGAAGCACAAAATTTGTATTTAAACACGCAGAAAACAAAAATCATGTCAACAGATATAACAACACAACAACCAAATATCAGAATAGACAATAGCGAGATAGAATGTGTGGATAAATTTGAATACTTAGGAGCAAACATCAACGGTGCAGGAGACTGCATGGCAGAAATAAGGAAGAGATTGGCAATGGCATATTGCAAAATAACACGGCTGAAAAACATATGGAAAAACAACAAAATAGAAACGAAAGTGCTAATGTTACGTACTTTTATTTTTCCGGTTGCAACATACGGCTGTGATACACGGACTCTAAGTAAAACAGCGGCAAAGAGGATCAACGCCTTCGAGCTGAAATGCTACAGGAAGATACTTAGAATATCATGGAAGGATAAAATCAGAAACTCAGATATTATAAACGCATTGAAGATTCCAGAGTGTTGGTTACTAAACACAATAACAAAAAGAAAACTACGCCTGTTTGGTCATATAAAGAGACATAACTGTTTAGAAAGACAAATCATGGAGGGAAGAGTACATGTGAAGAGGAGAAGGGGCAGACCAAGAAGACGATGGACTGACGACATTAAAGATAACATGTATACATCGCTAGAAAATGCAAGCCACATCGCCCAAGACAGAGAGAGGTTCAGAGAGTAATTGGGAAGACAACGTTCTGGAAGGAATACGTCACATGACACTATGCTTGATCACTTGATCTGTTGTCTCTTGATGTGTTCAAATACTTGTATTGTTTTGGTTATCTGTCTGATGTTATGGTTTCTAATTCTATCTATTAATGACTCTCCGAGTATTCTTCGTAGACATGTCATTTCTGCTTGTCACTATTTTTCTTTTGTTTTGAGCTGTCATTGTCCAGGTTTGGCACTGGTATTACAGTGTAGAAAATTCACTTTTGTCTATTGTCTTTCCCATTGTGGTTTGTTATCCAATCTTACCGTTAAGCGTAGGAGTGATTGGAGCTCGAGCTTGCATTCTAAAGCTAGATGTGTGGCCTCGGCTGTGCTATGTAATGTCTGTTCAGAAAATTCGCGACAGCCAGAAAATGCTGTTTATCACAATGTCTCAAATTGGATATACTACGACCTCCGAAGACGGATGTATCATGCTATTTGCGTAAATAAAACGGCGACACATCGCCTTTTCATTATCCAGATTATATCTTGCTGGAAATCTAGTAAAACCATTGTCCTGCTACAAGAGAGAACCAGAGTGAGTCTGATAATGTGTCCTGCTACAAGAGAGAACCAGCGGGGGACTGATAATGTGTCCTGCTACAAGAGAGAACCAGCGGGAGTCTGATAATGTGTCCTGCTACAAGAGAGAACCAGCGGGAGTCTGATAATGAACGCTGAAGATGAAGAATATGCTACCAACATTTAACCCTTAACTGACCAACACTCTAGAGTGTGTATATCTCCAATTACTCAGTGTGTACGCACTTATTTTAGATATCGACATGGCTGATTTTAAAAATTCCTGTAAAATGTGTCGTAATAAATGTTAACATTTTCTGAATGAATTTGAAAACCAAAGATTATTTCAAGTGCAAAATCCTACTTATTATAATACTAGGCCAAGATGTGCATTACTTTCTATATATCATACAATCTTACCTTCGAAAATTTTGACTTTTTTCCCCCATGATTAATACTCATGAACTACTCTATAGGTATTTCACTTGTGCAGCCATTTTGGAACATACCTTCCCCAGGCGAGATATTTTTAGTAACAGTATAACTATGGTGTACGCATTTCTGAAATGTCATAGGTCTATAACTCTGTTCACTCTAAGAATGAAGTAACTCAAAACACATTACACCGCGACAACAGGTGACTTTTAAACAGCCGATGACACGTAAAAAATAATATTATTTAAAACAGTTAAGAACAATTAAAAACAATACAACATTTAAAAACGAAATCTAAAAACAATATTATTGGGCACATTAGTCGATTAATGTGCTCTTTGCTTCCGACAATTATTCTTGATTCTTGATTAGAAACTGGCCTCACAGCACATGGGGCATTCCCATAAGTGCTCCGCCCTCTGTTTCAGCAGCCATTCGACTCAATGATGTTTTGAGTCTAATGCCACCGAAACAGACTTCGACATCAGGGCACAACTCTGACCCATGCGACACGTTTCTTTGTTGTTCCGCCCACCCAAGCCGTGCCCATAACTAGTTCAAGCACAACGTCGGCCTGTCAGAACAACATGGTAACTGTTATCGAAGGTTACGACTACGGGATTGTATAGATGACGTGCCATGAAGCTTCTATAAGAAAATAACCTCAATATAAAGGCATGTCATCTACTAAGGTTTTATGTTGCATGGGTGGTTTGTCTAGTGACCCATTGGTGAGACCCACAGACACAACCGCATGCGCATTTCTTAATGACAATTAATCAGAAGCACTGACCCACTTCATTCTTAGAGTGAACAGTTTTTAATAGTAGTTTTGACGATCGTCAAAAATGGTCACCACGGTTCTATAATGCAAATCGCCGATGGTTGAAATTATTCTGTAAAGTGTTAACAAGAAAAATCACATATGGACATAATGTTGTAAAACTTGATCATTAGACTGTCATTAGACTTATAACTTATGCTGACTGCATTGTTGTCTTTTATATCCAGCCTCTGATACTTCAGCTGGACCCGGTATACTAGAGGGTTTTGGAATACTTGTGGGTGTCATGATTGGGTGTTTCATTGCAATACTTTTAATTGTCGGTGCCATTATACTGTGCGCCGGCCGATCTAAACCCGATAAGAGTAAGTTTATCTTGTTTTATATGTGAATATATGTAATGTATATGTGGTTAGTTATGAAAAGCATATGTGGGGCTAGTTATATAGGCTCGTTATATATTATATAACCTATATTATAGTTATATCCAATATAACTAAGGTATAACTATATGCCCTAAGTTGAGTCTTTCTGCTGAAGTCAAATGTGACGGGCCATTCGTACAATTAAAACGGCGACACTGCATGATTCTGTTCTCTGGACTACATCTTGCTGGATATCTAGTATAATAACTAAAACTAGTGGGAAATGATGTGCACATTTTAGTTATAGTCTGTCGTGTCTGATTGAAGCGATTATATAAACCTGTGTTTTACGTAAGTACGATTGTTGTTAGGTTTCACGCAATTACTTTATATTGATTGTCGTATTAATTCGTAGTGGACCAAACAACAACCTATTTGTCGTTTTCTCCCTATTTGCTGCGTCTCCAGTCCACTAAGAGTTAATTGGTTTCCAGACCAAATGTCATCCATACAAAAGGTGGACCATAGATATATAAGAAGGATTGATACCACTCTGTGAGACACATGGAAAGAGCTGATAAAACTATGTGAGACATATAGCAAAAGCTGATATCACTCTTTGAGACATATAGCAAAAGCTGATATCACTCTTTGAGACATATATCAATAGCTGATATCACTCTGTGAGACATATAGCAAAAGCTGATATCACTCTGTGAAACATATAGCAATAGCTGATATCACTCTGTGAGACATATAGCAATAGATGATATCACTCTTTGAGACATATAGCAATAGCTGATATCACTCTGTGAGACATATATCAATAGCTGATATCACTCTGTGAGACATATAGCAATAGCTGATATCACTCTGTGAGACATATATCAATAGCTGATATCACTCTGTGAGACATATAGCAATAGCTGATATCACTCTGTGAGACATATAGCAATAGCTGATATCACTCTGTGAGACATATATCAATAGCTGATATCACTCTGTGAGACATATATCAATAGCTGATATCACTCTGTGAGACACGTGAATAGAGCTGGTCTAGACCTCTTCTTGCATAGTGCCACAAGACATCAGATCAAAGAGTTATTAAATCTATTTTGATTGTATGAGACATGTTTTATGATTTTATGAGACATGTTTATGATTTTATGAGACATGTTTATGATTTTATGAGACATGTTTTATGATTGTATGAGACATATTTTATGAGACATGTTTTATGATTTTATGAGACATGTTTTATGATTTTATGAGACATGTTTTAATACCTTATTTCTTGTATTTTGTTCTCAGAAAAGGATAACTCTGACAAGCAGTAAGTAACATATTTGTGGTAAGAGTTCACAACTACATAACATTTAAGTGCAAATACTGGCCTTCTGATTTATAACTATGAATGTTAAACTCTATGGTACAAATGGAAAACACTGTCCAATTTATACATGAAACAACACTGCAGATATAGACATTATTAGCCAACTGTTTATACATGAAACAACACTGCAGATATAAACGTGATGGAGGTGGAGATTTAAGTCCTATAGCATGTTCAGGGTGAAAAGCCCACCAACAACCCGGATTTCATGTCAGTTAAATCATGTTCGAGGCCAACCCCGTAGTCCAGTCAACAGAACAAGAATATGTTTGTAAAATCATGATTGAGGCCAACACCGTAGTTCAGTCAACAGAACAAGAATATGTTAGTAAAAAATGATTGAGGCCAACCCCATAGTCCAGTCAACAGAACAAGAATATGTTTGTAAAATCATGATTGAGGCCAACCCCTTAGTCCAGTCAACAGAACAAGAATATGTTTGTAAAATCATGATTGAGGCCAACCCCTTAGTCCAGTCAACAGAACAAGAATATGTTTGTAAAATCATGATTGAGGCCAACCCCTCAGTCCAGTCAACAGAACAAGAATATGTTTGTAAAATCATGATTGAGGCCAACCCCTTAGTCCAGTCAACAGAACAAGAATATGTTAGTAAAATCTTGATTGAGGCCAACCCTTAGTACAATCAACAGAACAAGAATATGTTTGTAAAATCATGATTGAGACCAACCCCTTAGTACAGTCAACAGAACAAGAATATGTTAGTAAAATCATGATTGAGGCCAACCCCTTAGTACAGTCAACAGAACAAGAATATGTTAATAAAATCATGATTGAGGCCAACCCCTTAGTCCAGTCAACAGAACAAGAATATGTTTGTAAAATCATGATTGAGGCCAACCCCTTAGTCCAGTCAACAGAACAAGAATATGTTTGTAAAATCATGATTGAGGCCAACCCCTTAGTCCAGTTAACAGAACAAGAATATGTTTGTAAAATCATGATTGAGGCCAACCCCTTAGTCCAGTCAACAGAACAAGAATATGTTAGTAAAATCATGATTGAGGCCAACCCCTTAGTCCAGTCAACAGAACAAGAATATGTTTGTAAAATCATTATTGAGGCCAACCCCCCAGTCCAGTCAACAGAACAAGAATATGTTAGTAAAATCATGATTGAGGCCAACCCCATAGTACAGTCAACAGAACAAGAATATGTTAGTAAAATCATGATTGAGGCCAACCCCTTAGTCCAGTCAACAGAACAAGAATATGTTTGTAAAAAACGTGATTGAGGCCAACCCCTTAGTCCAGTCAACAGATCAAGAATATGTTAGTAAAATGATGATTGAGGCCAACCCTTAGTACAATCAACAGAACAAGAATATTTTTGTAAAATCATGATTGAGGCTAACCCCTTAGTACAGTCAACAGAACAAGAATATGTTAGTAAAGTCATGATTGAGGCCAACCCCTTAGTACAGTCAACAGAACAAGAATATGTTAGTAAAATCATGATTGAGGCCAACCCCTTAGTACAGTCAACAGAACAAGAATATGTTTGTAAAATCATGATTGAGGCCAACCCCTTAGTCCAGTCAACAACAAGAATATGTTTGTAAAATCATGATTGAGACCAACCCCTAAGTCCAGTAAACAGAACAAGAATATGTTAGTAAAATCATGATTGAGGCCAACCCCTTAGTCCAGTCAACAGAACAAGAATATGTTTGTAAAATCATGATTGAGGCCAACCCCTTAGTCCAGTCAACAGAACAAGAATATGTTTGTAAAATCATGATTGAGGCCAACCCCTTAGTCCAGTCAACAGAACAAGAATATGTTAGTAAAATCATGATTGAGGCCAACCCCTTAGTCCAGTCAACAGAACAAGAATATGTTAGTAAAATCATGATTGAGGCCAACCCCTTAGTCCAGTCAACAGAACAAGAATATGTTTGTAAAATCATGATTGAGGCCAACCCCTTAGTCCAGTCAACAGAACAAGAATATGTTATTTGTTAAATTCTGGATTGATTTCCATGTCCTGAATATTATCTATCAACCTATTAAAAAAGTATCTCTTCTTTGTTCTCCTGTCATTCAGACGCTCATACTCCCGTGTGTTGCCGGGGCCTGAAAGGGGAGCAAAGAATAGCAACACTGTTTACCTTCCACGCATGTCGCAAAATTCGACTAAGGAGGTTATGAGATGGAGTTGGCTGTTCCATCCCATATAGGGTCAGTGACCCAAAGCTATGCTGGAGTCGGATGTGTCAGGTCAAAAGTCGCAGATATCACAGCATTGCTGTAAACCATGACACAGTTCATTCCGTTCTCCGGACTACATCCTGCTAATCAGCAGGAGTTTGAGAACGAACGCAGAAGAAGAATAAGACGCTCATAGGTGGCAACTAGTACGGACTTTCCGTAGACCTATTGATACTGATTTAGCTCTCCCCCCCCCCCCCCCCCCCAAGACATATTAAAAGAAATTTATTTTAAAAAAAATATTATGTTGTGTTGCATTTAAGATTACTAATGCGGATGTTTGAATATCGTAAGCACGTATCGGGGCGTATTGATGGTCCACATTTAAAAATGGAATACACATTTTAAACGCGGAAAATAAATAGTTAAAAATACGGATTTATGAAAAAAATAAGTGGACAGTTAGAGACGCTCAAATGAATTTCTTCAATGAACGGTGCAGTTGTCACCACCACCGAGACAGAACAGTGGAGCTGTACACCAGAGTTGATTCAGTTGGCTATAGTTAGTTCTTATGTTGTGAGAGTTATTTTAGTTGGTTATAGTTAGTTCTTATGTTGTGAGAGTTGTTTAAGTTGGCTATAGTTAATTCTTATGTTGTGAGAGTACTTTCAGTTGGCTATAGTTAGTTCTTATGTTGTGAGAGATGTTTCAGCTGGCTATAGTTAGTTCTTATGTTGTGAGAGTACTTTCAGTTGGCTATAGTTAGTTCTTATGTTGTGAGAGTACTTTCAGTTGGCTATAGTTAATTCTTATGTTGTGAGAGTACTTTCAGTTGGCTATAGTTAGTTCTTATGTTGTGAGAGTACTTTCAGTTGGCTATAGTTAGTTCTTATGTTGTGAGAGTACTTTCAGTTGGCTATAGTTAGTTCTTATGTTGTGAGAGTACTTTCAGTTGGCTATAGTTAATTCTTATGTTGTGAGAGTACTTTCAGCTGGCTATAGTTAGTTCTTATGTTGTGAGAGTACTTTCAGTTGGCTATAGTTAGTTCTTATGTTGTGAGAGTTGTTTCAGCTGGCTATAGTTAGTTCTTATGTTGTGAGAGTTGTTTCATTTGGCTATAGTTAGTTCTTATGTTGTGAGAGTTGTTTCATTTGGCTATAGTTAGTTCTTATGTTGTGAGAGTACTTTCAGTTGGCTATAGTTAGTTCTTATGTTGTGAGAGTTGTTTCAGCTGGCTATAGTTAGTTCTTATGTTGTGAGAGTTGTTTCAGCTAGTTATAGTTAGTTCTTATGTTGTGAGAATTGTTTCAGTTGGCTATAGTTAGTTCTTATGTTGTGAGAGTTATTTCAGTTGGCTATAGTTAGTTCTTATGTTGTGAGAGTTGTTTCAGCTGGCTATAGTTAGTTCTTATGTTGTGAGAGTTGTTTCATTTGGCTATAGTTAGTTCTTATGTTGTGAGAGTTGTTTCATTTGGCTATAGTTAGTTCTTATGTTGTGAGAGTACTTTCAGTTGGCTATAGTTAGTTCTTATGTTGTGAGAGTTGTTTCAGCTGGCTATAGTTAGTTCTTATGTTGTGAGAGTTGTTTCAGCTAGTTATAGTTAGTTCTTATGTTGTGAGAATTGTTTCAGTTGGCTATAGTTAGTTCTTATGTTGTGAGAGTTATTTCAGTTGGCTATAGTTAGTTCTTATGTTGTGAGAGTTGTTTCAGCTGGCTATAGTTAGTTCTTATGTTGTGAGAGTTGTTTCAGCTGGCTATAGTTAGTTCTTATGTTGTGAGAGTTGTGTCAGTTGGCTATAGTTAGTTCTTATGTTGTGAGAGTTGTTTCAGCTGGCTATAGTTAGTTCTTATGTTGTGAGAGTTGTGTCAGTTGGCTATAGTTAGTTCTTATGTTGTGAGAGTTGTTTCAGTTGGCTATAGTTAGTTCTTATGTTGTGAGAGTTGTTTCAGCTGGCTATAGTTAGTTCTTATGTTGTGAGAGTTGTTTCAGCTGGCTATAGTTAGTTCTTATGTTGTGAGAGTTGTTTCAGCTGGCTATAGTTAGTTCTTATGTTGTGAGAGTACTTTCAGTTGGCTATAGTTAGTTCTTATGTTGTGAGAGTACTTTCAGTTGGCTATAGTTAGTTCTTATGTTGTGAGAGTTGTTTCAGTTGGCTATAGTTAATTCTTATGTTGTGAGAGTTGTTTCAGTTGGCTATAGTTAGTTCTTATGTTGTGATATAGTGGACAGTTCTGTAAAATATGTTTGTCTTTGCTGCAGTTTGTACACAGGAGCTCATATGTTATGACATGTTTCAATCTTCTTCTTTTTCAGCTTTCATTCTCAATCTCCGGATTGATCTCTTTCTCAAAGCAAGATATTAGTTCTGTTAGATTTCCAGCAGAATAACGTCCACATAATAACAAATGTATTGTGCCTTCGTTTTATTTGCACAAATGGCGCAACACATTCGTTTTCGGCCGGTTCTCAATCTAGAAATAATTGTTCCTTTCTTCTAAGGGATCACACTGACATAGTGGTTAAGTTGATTGCATTGTGCTCAAGAGATCACAGGTTCAAATCCTGATTGTGACAACGTATTTGTAAAGTAGGGTTTTTATGACAAGTCGTCGAGAAGAGGATTATAGCTTGAAGCTGCGGAGTCACATGCTATGAGTGGTACTCTTAGCTGGAGGCGTGCCACTTCATTGAAAGATTGAAAGGAGTACACATGGGGTGACCTAATACAATGAAGTCGATCGTCAATGTCTTTCAATGTCTTTTCTGTCCTTCTAAATTTGTGGATGATGTATTTTTTTTTTAGCTGTATGGGTGAGTTGATTTACATTGCATGTTCATGAAGTTTTTGGTAATGGTCATTTCTGGAAACTATACAAAATCTTCTATCTGTTATTTCTGGAAACTATACAAAATCTTCTATATGTTATTTCTGGAAACTATACAAAATCTTCTAACTGTTATTTCTGGCAGTGATTTCCAGTTTTTTTTAGCAGATCAACTGTCTCATCCCCCCCCCCACCCAACCCCATTTGTGAATGCTCTGGAATCCATTGATAATCTTCTTCTTTTTTTAGTTGATTAGTTGACATACTAACGAGGAGTTATTTTGGTACATGTTAAGCAAATATGGCACCATCACGCGACAACAGTCCAACTATTGCAATTTTTGAAATGTTATGCGCACAATCAGGCAATCTCTGTTATAGTTTGCGCATATTTTGTGTCGTCACAGGAATCTCACGTGATTAGCAGACGACTGAACACTAAACTAACATGGTTAATGTATTCTCGGTTTTCAGCTTACTCATTTTGCCAACTAAAATCTAACAACAATTCTACCCACCGCCCAGACTAACTAAACACCCCCTTTACCAAAACAAACTAAAGTATGATGTCTCCTCTCCAAACTATATTCCTCAACTGCGCTCGAATAAAGGGATTTAATATTTTTGTTAATGGTGCTTATCTCCCCTACTGAGTTTCGTTCACTAACACCGGTTATATTTTGTATGGCAGTTTGTTCTGTAAAAAAAAAGGCCACATCTGTCTAACATGAACCATTATTTTATTAAATGTACCTGGTATTTAAATACTTTACTTTGTTCTTACTATTAATGACTATATTTGATTTCAGTGATGGTGGAGATAACAAATATGCACCACATCCCATTATACTCTCTAAAAAAAGAAAGCCACCATCCCACAGAAAACACAGTAAAAGAGGCAGTAATGTATCAAACGGTAAAAGAGACAGTAATGTATCCAGCAGTGAAAGAAACAGTATTGTAAGTCTGCACATATATAACCCTTCTTCGCAACTCTTGCTTGCAGTAGACCTCCCCCCATATTCTCTATTGGTTTGTGTTTTATTTAAAATTTTACCAACTTAATCTCGTGATAAATCTGCACACTTATTGCCTTTTTTAAAATTGTCCTTAAAAAATCTTTATGCCAACTTCTGTGGTAGGAGTATGTTAGTGAGACAGTTTCATAATCCCAACTCGCATGAACTAGGTTCATAATCAAGAATAGTAGATATAACCAAGCTGTCACAGGCTAAGGAAGCTTACTACCCGAACTAAAGACATGATAAAAACGGGTGTGCTGAACCTTGAATGTCAAGACCACAAAGTAAGCCAACCGAGTGTAAATAATACAATTCAACTGTGGAACTTGTGGCACAACGTACTTCACGCTCCCAGGATGAAATCACATAATTTATTGGTTTCGGTTATAAGAGGCCGAACGCAGAAGAAGAAGAAGAATAACAGAAGTCCTGCCATTGTTTCATTGATCAAGCTACCAAACTGGCACTTAAAAATTGAAGAATTTAAAAGTTTTATCTTTATTTTTTTCTTAGCTTATTCTCAAACTCCTGAATCCCACAGTACAATATTCTTGCAAGATTTCCAGCAGGATGTCGTCCAGAGAACGGAAATAAGTTGTGTCAACGTTTTATTTCTACCAATACTCAATACATCAGACTTCAGTTGTGGTAACTAATACATTCAGTGTTTTTAACACTGAATAGTAGATGACTATACCATATCGCTAGCATGTCAGCCGGGCGAGAGAACTGGCTCCGTACTTAAATTTTTTCATTAACATACTAACATCAAAACTGACAACAGTCAAACGTGTTTGTCCTTTTATTTTGCTGTCTTGCATCCTATAGCATATTTGTATTGTTTCCACACACAGAGATAGCATATTTGTAATGTTTCCACACACTGAGATAGCATATTTGTATTGTTTCCACACACAGAGATAGCATATTTGTAATCTTTCCACACACTGAGATAGCATATTTGTATTGTTTCCACACACAGAGTTAGCATATTTGTAATGTTCCCACACACTGAGATAGTATATTTGTAATGTTTCCACACAGAGCATATTTGTAATGTTTCCACACAGTGCATATTTGTAATGATTCCACACACAGAGATAGCATATTTGTAATGATTCCACACACAGAGATAGCATATTTGTAATGTTTCCTCACACAGAGATAGCATATTTGTAATGTTTCCACACACAGAGATAGCATATTTGTAATGTTTCCACACACAGAGATAGCATATTTGTAATGTTTCCACACACAGAGATATCATATTTGTAATGTTTCCACACACAGAGATAGCATATTTGTAATGTTTCCACACACAGAGATATCATATTTGTAATGTTTCCACACACAGAGATATCATATTTGTAATGTTTCCACACACAGAGATAGCATATTTGTAATGTTTCCACACACAGAGAGATAGCATATTTGTAATATTTCCACACACAGAGATAGCATATTTGTAATATTTCCACACACAGAGATATCATAGTTGTAATGTTTCCACACACAGAGATATCATATTTGTAATGTTTTCACACACAGAGATATCATATTTGTAATGTTTTCACACACAGAGATATCATATTTGTAATGTTTCCACACACAGAGAGATAGCATATTTGTAATATTTCCACACACAGAGATAGCATATTTGTAATATTTCCACACACAGAGATATCATATTTGTAATGTTTCCACACACAGAGATATCATATTTGTAATGTTTCCACACACAGAGATATCATATTTGTAATGTTTTCACACACAGAGATATCATATTTGTAATGTTTTCACACACAGAGATATCATATTTGTAATGTTTCCACACAGAGAGATAGCATATTTGTAATGTTTCCACACACAGAGAGATAGCATATTTGTAATATTTCCACACACAGAGATAGCATATTTGTAATATTTCCACACACAGAGATATCATATTTGTAATGTTTCCACACACAGAGATATCATATTTGTAATGTTTTCACACACAGAGATATCATATTTGTAATGTTTCCACACACAGAGATATCATATTTGTAATGTTTCCACACACAGAGATAGTATATTTGTAATGTTTCCACACACAGAGATATCATATTTGTAATGTTTCCACACAGAGAGGAGATACAGTGATATAAAATAGCAGTCAATAGTTGGCAATGATGACAACAGTTCAGGATTGTGTTGTTACATCTCTCTGGTGTTTACATGTATGAATGAAAAGTCCAATTCTGGCATAGAATCCCCTGCTACATTTGGGGCACACGAGCTCAGGATTTAACATCTGTTCTTTGTTATTCTCTATTTTCGGAGAGCACGTTTTCTTTGAGCTTCTAATATTTGATGTTTCTCTGTGATGTGAGCACTTTTAGTGTTTGAACTGTAACTTGGGCTGTATTGGGATTATATCAGGAAAAAAATACTCTGTTCTGCAACTTCACTCTCTCGTGCTGGTTTATTTTCTATTTGACACCAGTGGCAAGACAAAATCAAGAAGACTGGAAAATATAGCTGTATCTGGGAGTTGTATTTCTTCAAGTTGTTTTGATTTAGTCTTAATTCAGTTTTGGTCTCAATATTTTTTTCCCTTAAACTCCATGCTATATAAGGAATAGAATGTTGGCAGGCAATATCCATAGCACCGTGTTTACACTATTTGCCTTGTATTTAAGAGGTTGTTGTTCAATACTGGGTTGCGACATCTTGTTTATAAGTGCACTTTTGGAGAGATTCCTGGGATTATAATGTAAAACTATGGAGTTATAAGCTATGAGCAGACTTTGTGCCATTTCGCCGAGGTGCAGAGCACAATCAAGTTAATTCTCTAGTTTCCTTCAGAATATAGGCAAGAACTGTATTTGTATAGTTATTGCTTGCAGAGACATTCATTTCTTTTTTTTTCTGTGTTCAGCATTTGTAGTCATGTTATATTGCCGGAACTGGCATCAGGATTAATTCAATAATCTTCTCCAGGTCAACGGCTACCCCATAGCTTTTGCCTCAAATCTGTACCATCTGGCCAGGTGCACTGTCTCTTGCTCTTTGTATGTTGGGCAGAGGGGCATTCAGATATAATTAATTCTAGAGTAGGCTTACATGTCCCTATATCTTCATAGAGAACTACAAAGTTTTCAGGAATTGATAAAATAAAGCCTGCTTGCCAAATCTGGCCTGTCAAACCATGTTTACGTACACTCCAGGCTGATTTGAAAGTACTATGTTAAAAAAACTATATCTCAAAATATTACTAATAAGTACAAAACCTTTCAAAAGTATTTTTGATATTTATGAAATATGGCCAATCTGGCCAACCAACCCTAAAGGTTGCTCACTACTGATCTAAAATGTCGAAACCAGAATTCTGTCAAAAAATTGTGGGCTAGCTGTCTAGGCCCAAAGAAAACTATTTGGTTGGTAGGAATGAAAAACTAGACATAGACATGTGCCGGTTTTTTAAAATCTTGTTATCGTTGTTCATTCATCACTTGATGATGATGATGATGGTGAACATTTGTTACATCCCTTTTTGAAATTCAGTTAGAGTTATGTCCTTGATTATAAGTTCGCAGATGGCTAGTACGCCCTATTCTGGACACAAATTTCCTTGGACAGTTCAGGCATGGGATGACAACTGTAGATGGTTTTGGTTTACCTGTGACTTTCTATCTATTCTCTGCTGTTCAGCTGCCGTTTCTCATCTTTTCACAAGATGCTGCACCTTATTTACCTGTAGAATGGTTTTTTAAACAAATAAATATACTGCCCTCAGATCCTGCACCACGGATGACAGATCTAGGTACGCCCTTGAAAATCGATTTATTTTTGAGTTTAGTACCCTCAAGCCTTTTGGAATTAACTCTGAGCATTTATTTGTTTACATTTGTCTTGGTGTGGCCCTTATTGTATTGCTATCCATGTTGTATTGAGAGGGATAATTTGTTATATCTGTTGTCATATCACGTCCAAATTTCAACAAAACCTGCTTCCATGACTACATGTTTTCACATACTTCATTGTAACCTTGAACATTGCAGTATTTACGTGTTAATAGTGTATCTATTGCCTCTGTGGTGGTAACGTTGTTTTCAATGTTTTCATTGTTTTTCACTGTTTGTTTTATATATTCTTGAGAAAGACCTAACGGTTCGAAACGTTCAAAATGTTCTATGTATTGTTATTTATATTTGTTCGTGTTTACACCCCATAACCCCCTTATCGAAAGTCTTTCTTGTTCAAGTGAAACTTTCAAAAAGCAGTGTTATACGTAATTACTATAGAAACATACGTGCGCATAGAAACAACACCAGCATCAAAGTATTACCAACCTCTGTATGAGCTGTAAAATACTGAAGTATCCTGAAGAGACACAAATTATCTAGACACAGTTTAAAAGAGCAAAATAAGAAGACAGAGCTGATTCAAGTGTGAATGTATGTAGCGACAGCGTGTTGTTCATCTATCCCAAGTGATGATAACCATTTCTTTACAAAGACTTTATAAAATTCAGTTAATGACATCGTGTTCAAAGTGGACAATTCAACACGTACACTATAAGATTCACTACGGCTGTTGGTGGAGCGATGGATCGGGCAGATTATTTTAATGCCCTACGGGAAAACGCACGAACAAATGACTGTACAAGTGACGATGACTCTTCTTCCATTACTAGAATAAGGGAGCTTGGTTTGAAATGTGGTGTCACTAGAAAGGAGCGGTTTCGTGGGCGAGAAAGAATGATGGTCAATCATCAACGTACTGGGACGGCCAATCAACATATAATGGCGGATACACTCAAGGAGAGATCTGAGCACCTATGGACTTGTCCGGAATGCAAAGACGATGATCCAACGACTAACTCACTATTAGACCCTCAAATATTGTGCAATGTTTTGTCGCCTAAATAATTAAAACTATTCATTATCATACAAGAAAAGCACTCAGCAACATCTCACCAATCAAATCTTCCAATTTCATCAATAAAATGATCTTATATTTTCTATGGAAACCAAGTTGAAACACTTTTTATGTTTTGTGTATTCATTCTGGATGTATACATTAAATTGTATTATTTTTTGTGTGTGACATTAGTTATTTTTACAGAACCCTGAAAGGCAATGGCAAGCGTTAACTCAAATACAGAAAATTTTTCGGTCTTAAATTTTTGGAATAAATGACAAAGAAATTCATCATTTTTTTGTAGTTCTGTGGTGAGGCACAACCTTTTATGTATAATACACTTTTATCTATGTAATATCAGGGCATATTAGTTTACTATTGAAATTATTTTTCTATGCAGTATAAATACGTTCAGTAGTTTGCTATTGCTTTCTGAACGGTCCGGATGCACAATGACTGCGGCGGGGATCGAACTCGGTACTTTAGACTCGGTAGACGCGCTCTGTACCACTTCTCCACAGAGCAGGAAAACAAATCACAACAGCCAAAATATGCTGGGTTGATAGCTAGATCCTGAATAGGATATGCTATGCATTTTTTTAATTATTGAAATTATTGCACGAATAAAAGGTTATTCCCTTTTGTTTACGCATTTACCTCTTATGGCGAGGACCTCGATGGGGACGGGACCTCTTATGGTGAGAACCTCGATGAGACGGGATCTCTTATGGTGAGGACTTCGATGGGGACGGGACCTCTTATGGTGAGAACCTCGATGGGGATGGGACCTGTTATGGTGAGAACCTCGATGAGACGGGATCTCTTATGGTGAGGACCTCGATAGGGACGGGATCTCTTATGGTGAGAACCTCGATGAGACGGGATCTCTTATGATGAGAACCTCGATGAGACGGGATCTCTTATGGTGAGAACCTCGATGGGGATGGGATCTCTTATGGTGAGAACCTCGATGAGACGGGATCTCTTATGATGAGAACCTCGATGAGACGGGATCTCTTATGATGAGAACCTCGATGAGACGGGATCTCTTATAATGAGAACCTCGATGAGACGGGATCTCTTATGGTGAGGAATTACTTTTTCAATCACAAACATGAATTCATTTTGATTATATGAGAGCATACAACCATCAAAACTCATCGAGGTTGTGGTTCAGGCAATACTGTGACAAAAACCTTCGAGAGAGTACACTAGCTAACTTTTTGAAAGTAGATGTTTATATAATTCTACTTGACTAAAATAAGCAGATGGAAACCAAACGGCAAATTCTAAATTGAATCTTCATACCAACATTGCGCTGTCAATGTCAGACATGTACACTAACAAAAGAACACGAGAGAAAGCTTACTATGTGTGAAATGAGACATAAAAAAGCAACAAACAGAACAAGAAGAGATCATGTGAGGAATGCAGAAATTACAAGAACATTTTGGAACATTAGTCGTCAAAAATATTGAAAAACATAAATTGAAATAGTGCGGCCACCTAATGAGAATAAACGCCTATTGGCCAGCGACAAGAGCATAAACATGAAAATGGAAACAGCAAGATATGGAAGAAGACCAAGAAGAAATTGGATTGACGAAGTTACCACTGCATATAAAGAGACCAAAGGTGTCATAGCTCGAAAATCGATCTTCATTCAATCCCGCAACGTCTTACTGCAAAAACACAGAAAATACGACATAGATGTACTAAAATAAGTCACATCGTATGTCGATACTGCGGTGGTTTCAATATGCAAACAATTGTGCATCCGGACGGCCAGAAAGCAATGGCAAACTATTGAACATATTTATACTGCCTATAAAACAACTAGTAAAAGAATTATGGGTTAATGACTACATCCTGAATAGGATATGCTATCCATTTTTTGTGTCATTATGCACAGATGAAAGTTCATGTAGGTATTGTTTGTTTTTAGAAATAAATCATGCAGGGAGAGATGATCGTATTTAAGATAGACATTATTTTCACAGTGTTGGGATTTCTTTTTATATAAAAACTAAAGTTCTTGTTTACTTTCTGGCCGTAGCTGTTAGAACTAATGCCCCTCTTCTTGCCTTTGCCTTTCAGGGGCTTTATAGGAATGAAAGAAAGAATGTGCCACATGATCATCACAGCCATAGAAAAAAGGAAAGAAAACTATACTATGCGAATGAAGGACCAGAACCCAAGATTGCACCCAAACCAGCACCAAAACATAAGCCAAAAATTAGTTTTCAAATCCCATCAATGAAAAATGATGACCAGCAACTTCAGCATGCTCAAACTAGACATGAAAACAAGAAGAGTCGAAGTTTATGAGAATTCTACCCAAAAGAGGGCATATACACCAGTAGAGTACACAGAAGTCAACGTTTAGACTAATCGAAGCAGCAGTATTGATCTATTGATGCAAACAGGTAGAAAACGTTCAGAGAATTTACAAGATATCTCTAGATGTTCAACATTATCAAGTCAAACAACTTGATGTTCAGTATTATCAAGTCAAACAACTTGATGTCCAACATTATCAAGTCAAACAACTTGATGTCCAACATTATCAAGTCAAACAACTTGATGTCCAACATTATCAAGTCAAACAACTTGCTGTTCAGCATTATCAAGTCAAACAACTTGATGTTCAGTATTATCAAGTCAAACAACTTGATGTTCAGTATTATCAAGTCAAGCAACTTGATGTTCAGTATTATCAAGTCAAACAACTTGACGTTCAGCATCATCAAGTCAAGCAACTTGATGTCCAGCATTATCAAGTCAAACAACTTGACGTTCAGCATCATCAAGTCAAGCAACTTGATGTTCAGTATTATCAAGTCAAACAACTTGACGTTCAGCATCATCAAGTCAAGCAACTTGATGTCCAGCATTATCAAGTCAAACAACTTGACGTTCAGCATCATCAAGTCAAGCAACTTGATGTCCAGCATTATCAAGTCAAACAACTAGATTTTCAGCATTATCAAGTCAAGCAACTTGATGTTCAACATTATCAAGTCAAACAACTTGTTAAGTGGCCGAAACATTTCATTCTCTGTTTTCAAATATATTTGACCACAGACGTTGTTCCAACAGTTACAACATTAACTGATTCCTTGAAATTATTCTTTCAAAATATATCATCATCATTATCATCATCATCATCAGGTGCCATGCCGGCTGGCGTAGGCGGGCATGGCTCTCCACAGCTCTCTGTCCACAGTATTATGTATCAAGTTCGTTGTTATTTCCTTGCCGTGCCAGGTTGCCAAAATATCTAAAATTTTCTCACGTTGTCGCCCTCTGTCTCTGTTGTCTTCAATCTTGTCTGCTGTGACTGTGTTCTCTAAACCTGCATGTCTCATGAAGTGGCCAAAAAAAATAAGATTACCTTTTTCTTATATTGTTGATTAAGGTACGTTTTGCATTTGACTCTTTCAAAACCTCTACATTAGATTTTCTGGCAGTCCATGGTATTCTCAGCATTATTCTGTAGAACCACATCTCTGTTGCCTCTAAATTCCCACTTTCCAGTTTGTTTATTGTCCAAGACTCGCACCCATATGTTAGTATAGGGGTTATATAGCACTGCAGAACTCTCGTTCTCACCTCTAATGACAAGGTCATATTACACAGTATATCTTTCATTTTTCAAAAAATATATAAATATAACAATAGTATAATAATACCACAAGGGTGCCATATTGCAGACATCCGCACACAACAACTAAACAACATTCCTTTCTGCTGCCATTTGGACAAGTGTAGAAAAATCATACGGACCATTGCTTGAAGTTTTCAGCATTTTCTCTTATCTTTGCATCCTTAGCTGTTCTTGAAAAATTTTTTTGGGGAAAGTGAGTTAATGTCTCGTTACTTCATCCAAACCACACACGTGTTTGGCTTTTCATCACTACCAAAATCAGCGCCGGATTTAGACTTGTTAAGGCCTGAAGCTTTCCGGACATGCGGCATTGGAACAATTAATGCTGTAATATTTAAGTATCTATGACAATTGCTCAGGAAAGTGGAGCCCTAAGCTTTATCTTGTGTAGCTTATACGTAAATCCTGCACAGGCCTTAATTTATGTTTGATAATTTGCAATATTTGTTTATTTACTTCTGAATAAATATATTTCTCTTACGTTTGTCATAATGAGTTTTTATCAGAAGTCTATAGTATTTATATTACAAATTGAAAATGATTCTTTCTGTGTCTGAATTTAGTGTCCAGATCTCACATCCATACAAAATATTGTACTATACTAGGAAATTAACAATTACCTTTCACTGTTGTGCACATCCATAGATGAGTGGGGGAGGGTTTGACTGTTCAAACCCCTCCTCAGCAAATCTAAAATGACTTTTAGCACTAGGAACTTAACCAAAAGTTTTAATTAAAAACCACATCCGTATGAATTTTTCACAAAAAAGTCTTCAAATTTCTCGTGAAACATTGAAATTTATACACAAAAAAGGACAAATGACCTTTTTTATTTATATGTTTTTAGGTTAAGATTATCCTTAAGATAATCATATCTACTGTCCTACTGGTGTGAAAATTTAAATTTATGTTTGACGCATTGCTGGAAGTTTATTGTGTGAAAAATCTGGGTATGTACAAAATAATTAACAAAAACTTGCATGATTAGGACATGTATAGCCGATATGATTCTTTGTCAAAAACGTGCATGATTTGGACATATATGCTGACATGTAAGTAACAAAGTAAAGGAACACATACCATGTATTAATGCCGTAGTGGTGTGAGATGTTAGCGATCTCAAATTTCAGTGGCTCTGCTATATGAGGGCGGTAGTCATCTCCTCTCCCTCGCAGTCTTCACTTCCCGGATTAATCCGCTTCCCATTTAAGGCTGGGTCGACTCGGGAGCCGTTGAGATCTGAAAAAACATTTCCGCCTCAACTGGGGAATGAACCTAGCACCACTCATATGCGAAGCCATTGCGCTAACCACTGCGCTACGCGGCTCATGCCGACATGATTCAGTGTCACAAAAACGTGCATGATGTGGGCATGTATAGCCGACAGGATTCATTCCGATAAACTTGCATGGTTCGTACATGTATGCAGACTTGCATGGTTGGTACATGTATGCAGACTTGCATGGTTGGTACATGTATGCAGACTTGCATGGTTGGTACATGTATGCAGACGTGATTCTTTATCAAAAGCAACACTGCAGGTAACCTAGAAGCTAGAGGAAACAGAGGAGGACAAATAAAAACACGAACAAACAACATCAAGGAATGGACAAGACAAGAAAAACGGATAAGACATCGCTGAAGATAGAAATCCCTGGAGGACTCTATGAATCGCGATCGATCGGCAGTAGGACTGTCGATGGTTACGGCTGAAGCATTCAATGTGGTACCTCTACAGCCCTGACTTGTTACAGGTTTAATATATATATATATAAACTTGATATTCTGTTTGGTTTCATGTGATTTCTACTTCAGGAACATCCGGGATTATTTCTAATACCTAGGCCCATATGACAGCTTTAAGGTGTGTCAAATGATATTCTGTAACTCCGATTGGCCACACAGCAGCTAACGAGACTAAAGTACTCCATTTCT
This sequence comes from Meghimatium bilineatum, assembly GCA_034231615.1. Lineage (NCBI taxonomy): Eukaryota > Metazoa > Mollusca > Gastropoda > Stylommatophora > Philomycidae > Meghimatium > Meghimatium bilineatum. The sequence goes on from CM067302.1 coordinate 16,816,673, forward strand.
GCAGGGGCGATAGAAGTTCACACAGAACCACTTTGATAGTAACCTTTGTACTTTATGTAGTGTGCATCACAGCCATATTTAATATCTGTAGATAACTTTTGACCACAACAGAAAAAATGATATTTCGCAACGTAATAGTAACTGCCTGGTTATTATTTTTATCAGCAGGTAACACATCATTAATATGTTTAGAAAATTTAGTATTAGTTGGAGACTAGACTGTTTTTCTCAGACTAGACTGTTTTCTCAGACTAGACTGTATTTCTCATACGGATTCCTTGATTTCGGTAGGCGTTTAGAGATTAAGAAAAAGCTTATATGCCATATGTAAAGGTCATATACTGGCAACAAACAACAGCAGATATAAGAATGAGTAATCTACCTATATATGTGACATTTACTTTACGGAACGTTATCTCCACTTCCACTCTGTAAGTCTTTCAGTTACGTGCAAGCTGCCCAGCTTTTTTCAGTGTGATACTCAGAAGGTCTTCGATGCCATGTCATTATGAGTTTCCTGACAGTGTATAGTCTCAATAGTTTGCCATTGCTTTCTGAGCTATTTCTGGACGTTTATCAGATACCATCTTTGATGCACCCTCATCAAAATACGGGACCTTTCCAACTTCCGCCTTCGAAGCCGTTGTCCATAATACGATCTTCCGCTTTCTCCACCAGCATTCGTGTCTCCACCAGCAGTTGTGTGTGTAGTAGCTGAGAACGCCTCACCCCCTTTGCTGAGTTGCTTCACGTAGCTCAGCTGACTAGCCATGGTCGTTTCCCGGGGGGTGCCGCTTTAATCAAGTAGGAATATACAAATATTTTCCGACACACTCTTAACTCAGAGGTCATGGAGTCAATGGTGAAAATGGAGGCAATGGTGATCATGGAGTCAATGGTGATCATGGAGTCAATGGTGATCATGGAGTCAATGGTGATCATGGAGTCAATGGTGATCATGGAGTCAATGGTGATCATGGAGTCAATGGTGATCATGGAGTCAATGGTGATCATGGAAGTCAATGGTGATCATGGAGTCAATGGTGATCATGGAGTCAATGGTGATCATGGAGTCAATGGTGAAAATGGAGTCAATGATGATCATGGAGTCAATGGTGATCATGGAGTCAATGGTGATCATGGAAGTAAATGGTGATCATGGAAGTCAATGGTGATCATGGAAGTCAATGGTGATCATGGAGTCAATGGTGATCATGGAGTCAATGGTGATCATGGAGTCAATGGTGATCATGGAGTCAATGGTGATCATGGAGTCAATGGTGATCATGGAAGTCATGAATTACCAGAACCGCCAATATTTTTGACAGTTAAATTCTCTGAAATAAAAATTTGACTTATGTTTGTGGTTGAAAGGCATATCTCACAATAAGAGGTATATTTTCAACCAAATATAATATATTTAATTAATATATAAACAAATAAAACGGAGTCAGACAGCGATTTGTAACCTGACCTTTTCTCTATATACTTTTTTTTTACATTGAAATTGATAATGAAATCAATTTTTTTTAAAAGCATGATATATGCTGATGATACAAGTCTTCGTAGTAATTCATTTATAACCTATTAACCTATAACACAATTATACATAATTCATTTTCGTGGTCGGCCTCTAGGTCTGCCTTCACTGTATCTGTGTAGCATAGCTTGCTGTGGTATGCTGTCTGATGGTAGTCTGCTGATGTGTGCAAAACATTTGATCTGTTGTCTCTTGATGTATTCTAAGATTGAGGTGGTGCCGGTTTTTTGTTGGATGTCCTCATTCCTCACCCTGTCTCTTAGCGATATTCCTAGGATTCTGCGTAAGCATGCCATTTCAGCTGTCGCAAGTTTACGTTTGTCTTGTGCTGTCGTTGTCCATGTTTGGCATTGGTAGCACAGCGTTGGCATAATAATCTTTTTGAATAGTGTTATTTTGGTGTTTAAATCTACGTTTTTGTTTCTGAAGATTGGTGTCATTTGCCCTAGGGCTTGGTTTGCTTTACTACATCTATTGTGTATTTATTTGCTTCTCTTGCCGTCTGTTTTTATATTACTTCCTAGGTATGTGAGTTCTGTCACTTGGTTACGTCTGTTGTTTTCAATATATATATATTGGTGTTTCTTTCTGATCTTCCTATTTTCATTACTTCGGTCTTTTCTATATTTATCTTCATGTTAAAGGTGTGGTATGTTTGATGTAATCTATCTATTTGTCTTTGTAGTTCTTCTTCTGATGATGCCACTAGTGCTTGGTCATCTGCAAATAGTAGTTCGTTTAAGTTATCCTTCAGATTGTTTTCGTCCGTTGTTTTTGCTATTTTGCAGATGTGGTCTATGTACGTTATGAACAATAGGAGGGATAGTACACACCCCTGTATCTCGTCCGAAATAGTTTTCTTCCATCTGATGTAATTATTATTTCCAAATATTTGAATTGTTCTGTCTGTTTGAGTATTGAGTCATTCACTTTGATCTTGTACGTTTGGATATTTTGCTTCTTACAAACAACCATCACTTCAGACTTAATGTTAGTTCAGAAAAGACTTTTGTCTTTTCGTTTGTTTTAACGTGGGCTATTAAAATAGTATCATGTCACCTGTGTTCTACATAGATAGCTTCAATGTTTTTATTGCCACTATCAACAACAATAGGTATAATAAAATAGCAATGAAATTCATGTCCTATATTATCAAAAACTCAGTGAACATTCAATGATTTCCGTTGGATACGTTTGTGTGATTGTGATAATTTCCATTCTTCGTCTTTTGATATTTTGTGTGTATCTTGATAAAGATTGTTTGGTTGAAACGTTGAATATATTTTGTGTATTGTAATTTGTATGTTTTCTTGTGTGCACATAATTATCCACTAGTTTTATGGATAGTCCGTCGTGTCTGAGTGGAACTGTTATAAAAACCAGTGTTTTACGTACAATTGTGTGAACATTAAAAGAATTAATGCATGCATCCAAGCTGATGATACTATTCAAAAGTTTGGGAAAAAATGTAAGAATGATTAGGTTGAGACATGTGTACAACAGTCACATTATACAGGGTGTCCATTTAGTGACGTGTGCAGGGCCGGATGTAGACTTGGTAAGGCACTAAGCTATTTGAGATATGGAACCTTTTACACGTCCTTCATACGTAATATATGACAGCGGCTCACTCGGACAATTTTTTAGAGGGACCCCCAAGAACTTGGGGGCTTGTGTAGCTTATACGTAAATCCTGCACTATATACATATATTTACTATATATATATTTACTATATACATATATTTACTATATATATATATATATTTACTATATATATATTTACTATATATATATTTACTATATACATATATTTACTATATATATATATATTTACTATATATATATTTACTATATATATATTTACTATATATATATATTTACTATATATATTCATGATTACATGTTGGTCAAACAGTACCTTATGTAAGCTTAGATTTGTGTATGGGTTATCGAGGAATAATTTTGATCACATGTTTTTGTAATTTCATATGTAAGCTACAGTTATCAGAATACATAGACACACAAAAGGTCAAATGGTTCGGCCACCTAATCTGAATGGAACCAGGCCGCATTCCATCGATATCCTGCAATAAAAAAATCATCTGAAAGGAGAAACGCTGCAATATGACAGCAGCATCGAAGTTAGCAAAATAAAGCTTTGGCTCCACATGGCGCCTAACGGAACATATGGATAAGACATGTTTTTGTAATAAATCTCTGTTTTATCATCTTCATGTTTCGCTATTACCGAACCCTTGCTTGTACCACAAACTACTTTATTATTATTTTTTTTAAAGTGCTCCTATGGTTAGGTAATAATACTCACGTGGAAGACAGGTAATGAAGTCCTACGGAATGACGACTAAAACACTACACACTATCACTAACGGATGTAAATATGGTACGTACAACAAAACAAAACACAGAATATAATCATACAAATGACAATACACAGGACAAAGTCGACGTTTCGGATCAATAGGCCTTTTTCAAGATACGGACATAACATACAAACATAAAAAAACCACAAGTAGAAATGAATGCGTATCCGAGTGTCTCGCCATATTTACATCCGTTAGTGATAGTGTGTAGTGTTTTAGTCGTCATTCAGTAGGACTTCATTACCTGACTTCCACATGACTATTATTTTCTATTATGTTCTACTAGCAGTACCACCTTCTATTGATATGGTTAGGTACGCATTTTTTTCAACCGCGGACATGTTTCAATTTCGCTCTGCTTTGCGTTCGTTATTAGGCTCCTGAAGATCGGCATTATATAGTTCGGAGAACGAAGTGCGTTATGTCATAGCTTACGTCTTAGCTACGATATCTGCGCGTTTCAGCCTGACATCCTACTTCATATAGCTTCTGTGTCATTTTGACCCTTTTTGGGACACAACAACCATCGCGAGCCAAAGACCTGCTTAGTCGACTCTTACAGCGTGATTGGCAGGTAATAATGTCGTCATAATTTACTCCCTTTTCTGACCTCGGCAACACAAGTGTGCCAGTTTGGTTAGGCTTATATCAGAGTTTGAATCCATCAAATAATAACAGAGGTCGTGTTCTGGTAATCCAGCCACCACGAATTCAATAGTGTGTATTTAAGAGTGTGATGTAGAACCATAACCGCCGGGGTATATTATACAACACGTAGGCCTATTTATCATCCCAATATTAATATTGGAGTCATGGTCGCCCGTGTGTTGCCGGGATCCGAAAGGGGAACAAAGAATAGCAACGCTGTTTACCTTCCACGCATGTCGTAAAAGGCGACTAAGGAGGTTATGGGATGGAGTTGGCTGTCCTATCCCATATAGGGTCAGTGACCCAAAGCCATGCTGAAGTCGGATTTGTCAGGCCGAAAGGCGCAGATATCGCAGTAGTGCTGTAAACCATGACACAACGCATTCCGTTCTCCGGACTACATCCTGCTAATCTGCAGGATTAAGGAGTCATGGTGACAGGATTAACTGAATCAGAAAATACAGATATAGACATGTATAAATTGACCGAAAGAAGAAGAATCTGAGCCAGTACCCCCATGACTTTTTATGGTCAAAATCTTCTGATATAACCGAATTGGATTCACCACGTATTTGAAAGGAACATACCTCACTACAAGGGGATATCGTCCTTGTTTCCCGTTTTTGTATACGTGTAACATGGTCAACCTAAGTGTTAGAGTTTCATAATAATATTTTTAACATTGTAGACAAATGCATACAATTAGAAAAGAAAAAAACGAACTTTTATATTCACGTTTAAAGTGAAAGTACAGCTGGAGTAGATTTCTGAACTTTGTTTAGACACAATAATTAGTTAAAACAAATTTGTTGACAATTACTCTATCAGCCAAATTATAAATCATGGCACAGCTGATTATATTCTCTGGACTAGAATATATCCTGCTGATCTGCAGGAGCTTGAGACTGGACACAGAAGATGAAACAAGAAGTTGAACTTCTACTTCATCGTTCATTCTCAAACTCCCGTTGGATTTCACTTGTAGTAGAACAATGGTCCTACACGATTTCCAGTTGGATGTAGTCCAGAGAATGGAAATGAGCTGTGTCACCGTTTCATTTGCGGAAATGGCCCAACATACTCGTCTTCGACTGCGTTTATTAATATATTATTGAGACGCCCGTGTGACAACCAGGGACAGGACTTCTAGTGCAGGGAGCAATAGAACTATCTTTTTTCCATGAATGTTGTAGAAGGCGACTAAGACAAGTTGGGAAACAGGCTGGCAACATGTCATTTGTGAAAACATTCATCGTTATCATGTCTTGTCTTGATTTTCCTACTTTTGTCTTCTGTCAAACTGTCTCGATTTTCTTACTTTTGTCTTCTGTCAAATTGTCTCGATTTTCTTAATTTTGTCTTCTATAAAATTATTGACGAAGAGATAGAGGCCAGCAGATACTTCACCATTGTCGTCTTGTGACAGACTCCTAGCGGACAGTGGATGCTGAGTGTGGCATTACTGTAGATTGGGCAACAGACTTCTAGGCCACTTTAACTCCATACGGGATAAGACAGCCAACTTCACCCCTAACATAACTCAATTTACTTTAATAATTATTTTCTCTTTCTATGTCGATTCTTTTTAATATTTGGTACAACTCTGGGACACTATATTGTATTTTTACATTTCCAAGAAGTTTTTCCTTCTGCATTATACTTCTTTATGCCTTGCAACATCAGGGTGGAAGAGTTCTCTTGTAATTGACGTTACTTTAGTGTTTTTTTTCTGTTAATATTCATGTTAAAGTGACTGCATGTTTTTTTCTGTTATTATTCATGTTAAAGTGACTGCATGTTTTTTTCTGTTATTATTCATGTTAAAGTGACTGCATGTTTTTTTCTGTTATTATTCATGTTAAAGTGACTGCATGTTTTTTTCTGTTAATATTCATGTTAAAGTGACATGTTCTGTGAAGTCTATATGTTGTAATTTTTCTTCTGATGTTTATTTTACTGCTCGATTCTCTGCACAGAGAAGTACGATCATTAAGTTGTCCTCTTCATTGCTATTGGCAATTTTACATATACAATCGATATATATATATATATATATATATATATATATATATATATATATATATATATATATATATATATATATATATATATATATATATATATATATATATATATATATATATATATAATAAATAGCAGGAGGGAGATAGAACACATCTATGTCACACTCCAGAGATTACGTAAAATGTGTCCGAAAGCTCTTCACTGGTTCTAACTGCACATTGGCTACCCGTGTAACTACTCCTGCACATTGGCTACCCGTGTAATTACTCTTACACATTGGCTACCCGTGTAACTACTTCTGCACATTGGCTACCCGTGTAACTACTCCTACACATTGGCTACCCGTGTAATTATTCCTGCACATTGGCTACCCGTGTAACTACTCCTGCACATTGGCTACCCGTGTAATTACTCCTACACATTGGCTATCCGTGTAACTACTTCTGCACATTGGCTACCCGTGTAACTACTCCTACACATTGGCTACCCGTGTAACTACTCCTACACATTGGCTACCCGTGTAACTACTCCTACACATTGGCTACCCGTGTAACTACTCCTACACATTGGCTACCCGTGTAACTACTCCTACACATTGGCTACCCGTGTAACTACTCCTACACATTGGCTACCCGTGTAACTACTCCTACACATTGACTACCCATGTAACTACTCCTACACATTGGCTACCCGTGTAACTACTCTTACACATTGGCTACCCGTGTAACTACTCCTGCACATTGGCTACCCGTGTAACTACTTCTGCACATTGGCTACCCGTTTAACTACTCCTACACATTGGCTACCCGTGTAACTACTCCTACACATTGGCTACCCGTATAACTACTTCTGCACATTGGCTACCCGTGTAACTACTCCTACACATTGGCTACCCGTGTAACTACTCCTACACATTGGCTACCCGTGTAACTACTCCTACACATTGGCTACCCGTGTAACTAATCCTACACATGGCCTACCCGTGTAACTACTCCTACACATTTGCTACCCGTGTAACTACTCCTACACATTGGCTACCCGTGTAACTACTCCTACACATTGGCTACCCGTGTAACTACTTCTGCATAGGTTGATTAGGCGCCGTGGAACCCTATGTTGTGATAGTATTACATAAAATTAATGTAAATGTGAATAGTTTTATCATTCACTTATTTATATTACAGGAGTCAACGTTAGTTTATTGGGTCTTGTAAATGTTACAACTATCAAGGATAAGGGTACATTCACAATCACTTGTGATGCCTCTCGAGTCCAGCGTCCACCGGAAGATTCTAATGTCAATGTGTTTGGATTAATTATTGGAATCAACTCTACAGCTACTACAAACTTTACAATCATCGCTCAGTATCACCCTACTGCTGCAACACCCGAACAAAGAGAGTTTAAGGTAGAGTTAATTTTATTTTTAATCCCTAGGTATGACAAGTGATAAGGCTCCTGTGTCTTATGTGTAATTGGAAAAGGGAAAGAGGAGATGTACCTCATGTGTAATTGGAGAAGTGAAATGGGAGATGTATCTCATGTGTAATTGGAGAAGTGAAATGGGAGATGTATCTCATGTGTAATTGGAGAAGTGAAATGGGAGATGTATCTCATGTGTAATTGGAGAAGTGAAATGGGAGATGTATCTCATGTGTAATTGGAGAAGTGAAATGGGAGATTTATATCATGTGTAATTCGAGAAGTGAAATGGGAGATGTATCTCCAGCGCTCTCTTTTCTACCCAGAAAACTCCAACTCCCAAACAATGTCTGTGTGTGGAAAATGGGTTGTGAGAGCTTGTGTAGACAAAATAGTGTGTAGATTTCACTTATATTAATTCCATTCTCGCTACATCTTTTGCGTTTCTATTTCCTGGGATATCACAGTTGGATGGTACCCACTGTTGTATTACCCTTCTTTGATTGCTCACTTCTCGTATGACTTCCTTCAGATCTGACAGTTCACAGTTCATTAGTGCAGAAATAATATTTTTTTAAAAACACAAGCTGGATTATAGTCAAAATAATTAAGTGGTTTCTTACTGATTACATGTCTGTCATACAAGACCTAGATAAAAGCAATGTGGTAATAATGAAGGCTACGATTGAACACGGCGTGTTAATTTTAATTGGTGTGGTTTTTAACTCTTTAACAAATGTGATGTCATATTCGTTACGACTTTTTTTCCAGGCGATTCCATCAGGTAGAGACTGGATTGTTACCTTCAGTGGAGGTGATGGCAATGGTACAGGCAACATAAATACAATAAGAATAGAGATTTTAGTACGGGACGCCAAGTGTACTGATGCTGGATATTATTCCTGCAAGATGCAATACTTGGATATGAATGGCGATTTCAAAGATCCGACTACAGTGCAGTATGTGTCAGCTGAAGGTGAGTTATTATGTAACTTTCTGTCTGTGATCTCACAGAGATTATACGTTGTATAGAGTTATTGTCTGTACATCTATGGAAATACCATGAAGTGGAGCAAAGAAATAGCGGCGCTGTGATCAACGCTATTTTGAATATCATGCGAAATTACTTATATAAGAGGCCAGCGAACACTTCAATATTGTCATTTTGTGACAGACTCCAAGTTGGCAGGTGGAATGCTAGGTATACAATCATTGGAGATTGGTCAACAAATCAGACAGAAAAATGATGAACTGATTGACCCATAGGCTGCACTCATGGCATGATTAGATGATCCTAGTGATACTGCTGCGTTGGAATGTTTCCCTTTGAGGGGGACTAAACATGTATCCATAACATCCTCCTAGCGCAACAGCGACTTTCTGAGACGGTGAACATTATACAAGATAGGGTGTCATCAGTTGCCCAATGAGGAAGGACATGTGCTTTTGTAAGAAAGACTATGGGTTGTCCATAGTTACAATTCTCACCATTCAAGGGATTACTTCATCAACATCAATCTCAAACATTTGCAGGTCTGCAGGATGTAGTCCAGAGAATGGAATGCGTTGTGTCATGGTTTATAGATTTTCTGAGCTTTCTGCACATCTCAGCCTGACACATCTGACTTCAGCATTATTTATGGATCACTTTGACGTCATACGATATGGGTCAACCAACTACACTAATCATCATCATCAACTGCCGTCCCCGCAACGAAGGTTGGCTACAACAGTTCCAACATCCCCTGTGTCTTATTATGGTGGTGCACTCTGCTAGACTGTAACCTGTCCATCTTGTGATGTTACTCTCCCACTAGTATCTCTGTTTACCTCTTGTTCGCTTCCCATTGACTTTACACTCAAGTAAGGTCTTCAATAAGGTGTCATGCCTTTTAACTACACCAATAACATAATTCAATTTACTTAATCAATTATTTTTTTTTCTTTCTATGTCGATTCGTATAAAAATATGGTACAGCTTGTCGTCACTATATTTTTTACAAAATATTTCCAAGATTATTTTACTCTGCATTATTTTACTCCCTTTAGGCCTTGTAGAGTCAGGGGTAGAAGAGTTCTGTGAAGATGGCCTTTCTGTGTGTTTCATATATGTTTGTTTTCCTTGATTCTTTTATTTCTGTGATCCATTTTTTGCATGGTCTGCCCATAGCATTATGCCCATCGTATCTGTATAACAATGCTTGTTAAGGAACTCTGTCTGATGGTAGTCTGGAATCCTATAAGAAACACTTATTATGTGTCTTCTGATGTTATCCATGGTTGGCATTGTGTTTGTTAGTCTTCTGATGTTATCCAGGGTTGGCATTGTGTTTGTTAGTCTTCTGATGTTATCCAGGGTTGGCATTGTGTTTGTTAGTCTTCTGATGTTATCCAGGGTTGGCATTGTGTTTGTTAGTCCTCTGATGTTATCCAGGGTATACATTGTGATTGTTAGTTCTGATGTTATCCAGGGTTGGCATTGTGTTTGTTAGTCCTCTGATGTTATCCAGGGTATACATTGTGATTGTTAGTCTTCTGATGTTATCCAGGGTTGGCATTGTGTTTGTTAGCCTTCTGATGTTATCCAGGGTTGGCATTGTGTTTGTCAGTCTTCTTATGCTATCCAGGGTTGGCATTGTTTTTGTTAGTCTTCTGATGTTATCCAGGGTATACATTGTGTTTGTTAGTCTTCTGATGTTATCCAAGGTTGGCATTGTTTTTGTTAGTCTTCTGATGTTTTGATTTCTGATTCTGTCTCTTATTGTTACTCCGAGAATTATAAGTAGACAAGTCATTTCTATTGTGACAAAGTTTTGTTTTGTCTTGTGTTGTTAGTTTGTGTTGTTATTTTGTGTTGTTAGTTTGTGCTGTTAGTTTGTGTTGTTAGTTTGTGTTGTTACTTTGTGTTTTTAGTTTGTGTTGTTAGTTTGTGTTGTTAGTTTGACATTGGTATCATAGTGATGACATGAAGATTGTTTTATATAATGTAGTTTTGGTGTTTATATTCAAATTTTTATTTTTACATAATAAGCAGACATCTGTACTAAGATCTCGTATACTATGTTTCATCTTTGTTGGATTTGTTTGTTGTGTTTCCCATTTGATGATATAATGCTTCCAAGATAATTGAAATATTTCACTTTTGTCAGTTGTTAGTCATAGACGAAAATAGTAGAGTCCTTTCCTGTTTTTGCGATTGACATTACCTCTGTATTTTTCTGTGTTTATATTCATATTAAAGTCTCTACATGTTCTGTAGAGTCTATTTGTTGTAGCTGTTTTTCTGATGTTTATATTATTGCTTGATTTTTCTGAGAAAAGAAGTTCGATCGGTAGGATGTTTAGGTTGTCTTCTCCATTAATATTGTCAATTTTTCATATACAATCGATATATGTATTGAACATTAGGGAGATAAGACCACATCCATATCGCATTCCAGAGTTAACGTAAAATTTGTCCGAAAACCTGTCACTCGTTCACATTGACTACCTGCGTAACTACTCCTGCATTAGTTGATTAGGCGTTGTGGAACACCATATTGTGATAGTATTTCATAATATTAGTGTAAAACGTGAATTTTTTTTAATATTCAACTTTTTGTATTACAGGAGTCAGCAGCCAGCTATGAGATATTGTGAATGTTAAAACTATCGAGGATAAGGGTACATTCACAATCACTTGTGATGCCTCTCGAGTCCAGCGTCCACCGGAAGATTCTAAAATCTACAGTCTGTTTGGATTAGTTATTGGAATCAACTCTACAGCTACTACAAACTTTACAATCATCGCTCAGTATCACCCTACTGCTGCAACACCCGAACAAAGAGAGTTTAAGGTAGAGTTTATTTTATTTTTAATCCCCTGGTATATGACAAGTGATAAAGCTCCTGTGTCTTATGTGTAATTGGAAAAGGGAAAGAGAATATGTATCTCAAGAGCTCTCGTCTCTACCCAGAAAACTCCAACTCCAGAACAATGTATTTGTGTGAGAACATGTGTTGTGGGAGCATGTGTGGAAACAATAGTGTGGAGATTATCTTCTCACTTATATTAATCGTCACATCCATAAGCAAGCAGAAGTTAGGATTTTCGCAGAACAAATCACGAATCTTGATATCAGACTGACGAAAATGAAAGTGTCGGAATATGACATAATACACAGTATTTTTAGTATGTGAAAACACACACATTCTATGTTTTGATCAAAAGGTCTTTATCAAGAACAAAATATTACAATATCTACAAAGCAATTTTGGATTTATTTTTATAATTGCTGCTGTATTTGAAAGCTATTTAAGGCCCACATACAACTTTCTGTGGATGTCTGTCTCTGGGACCGTGCTCCTCCCTCAACTGGTTTAGTGTAATGAAGAATATGTTCCATGGTCCGTGCTGCCTGCTCCCATGGACACAGAGATGATGGTTCCAATCTTAGTCTATTAAAGTGGCTGTTTAGTCTGTTCTATCCTGATGCGGAAGATGATAATTTGCCCAGTTCTGTACTGATGCGGAAGATGATAATTTGCCTAGTTGTGTACGGATTCTAAAGATGATAATTGCCCAGTTCTGTACTGATTCTAAAGATGATAATTTGCCCAGTTCTGTACTGATGCGGAAGATGATAATTTGCCCAGTTCTGTACTGATTCGGAAGATGATAATTTGCCCAGTTCTGTACTGATTCGGAAGATGATAATTTGCCCAGTTCTGTACTGATGCGGAAGATGATAATTTGCCCAGTTCTGTACTGATGCGGAAGATGATAATTTGCCCAGTTCTGTACTGATGCGGAAGATGATAATTTGCCTAGTTGTGTACGGATTCTAAAGATGATAATTGCCCAGTTCTGTACGGATTCTAAAGATGACAATTTGCACAGTTCTGTACTGATTCGGAAGATGATAATTTGCCCAGTTCTGTACTGATTCTAAAGATGATAATTGCCCATTTCTGTACGGATTCTAAAGATGATAATTTGCCCAGTTCTGTACTGATGCGGAAGATGATAATTTGCCCAGTTATGTACTGATTCGGAAGATGATAATTTGCCCAGTTCTGTACTGATTCGCAAGATGATAATTTGCCAAGTTCTGTACTGATGCGGAAGATGATAATTTGCCCAGTTCTGTACTGATGCGGAAGATGATAATTTGCCCAGTTCTGTACTGATGCGGAAGATGATAATTTGCCTAGTTGTGTACGGATTCTAAAGATGATAATTGCCCAGTTCTGTACGGATTCTAAAGATGACAATTTGCACAGTTCTGTACTGATTCGGAAGATGATAATTTGCCCAGTTCTGTACTGATTCTAAAGATGATAATTTGCCCAGTTCTGTACTGATGCGGAAGATGATAATTTGCCCAGTTCTGTACTGATTCGGAAGATGATAATTTGCCCAGTTCTGTACTGATTCGGAAGATGATAATTTGCCCAGTTCTGTACTGATGCGGAAGATGATAATTTGCCCAGTTCTGTACTGATGCGGAAGATGATAATTTGCCCAGTTCTGTACTGATGCGGAAGATGATAATTTGCCCAGTTCTGTCGAGATAGTGATAGTTATCGTGTGGCTGGTCGACACAAATAATATATTTGATAAGGGTCATCTATTTCTACTAATGTATTTATTGGTTGTTTTGTTCCATTCTTGCTACATATTTTGCGTTTCTATTTCCTGGTATATCACGGTTGGATAGTATCCTCTGTTGTATTACCATTCTTTGCTCACTTCTCGTATGACTTCCTTCATGTCTGGCAGTTCACAGTTCATTAGTGCAGAAATAATTTTAAAAAAAAACACAAGCTGGATTATAGTCCAAATAATTAAGTGGTTTCTTACTGAAGAAATGTCTGTGATACAAGACCTAGATGAAAGCAATGTGGCAATAATGAAAGCTACTATTGAACATGGAGTATTAATTTTAATTGGTTTGACTAGTAACTCTTTAAAAAATGTGATGTCACATTCGTTACGACTTTTTTCCAGGCGATTCCATCAGGTAGAGACTGGATTGTTACCTTCAGTGGAGGTGATGGCAATGGTACAGGCAACATAAATACAATAAGAATAGAGATTTTAGTACGGGACGCCAAGTGTACTGATGCTGGATATTATTCGTGCAAGATGCAATACTTGGATAATAATGGCGACTTCAAAGATCCGACTACAGTGCAGTATGTGTCAGCTGAAGGTGAGTTATTATGTAACTTGATGTCTGTAATCGCATAGAGACTACAGGTTTTGCAGAGTTATTGTCTGTTCATTGTTCTTAATACCAGAAAGGGGACACAGAAATAGCGGCACTGTGACCAACAATGTTATGCATGTCATATGAGTCAACTTCTATATGAGGCAAGCGAACATTTCAACATTGTCATTTTGTGACAGACTCCAAGATGGCAGGTTATGCATATGTATATGCGGCAATTTAGATTCCTTGAGGAATTGTCTGTCTTAACACATGAACAGGTCAAAGTGATTACCATAGCATTACTGGTATTAGTCTACATACCCGGTGTACAGATAGATTATTGTGCGGTGTATGTGTAAATTTGCAGTAAAGTAGACTTTTGATGTAGTGTTTAATAAGACCACCATGCTTTTGGAGACAATTTCAGATGACTTCCTAGCAGGCTGTCAGTCGAGCGTGGAGCCTGAATTCGATTGAGATCATTCACTGGTGAGTGTGTTCACAAGATACATTCATTTCCGAGTGCGATGAAGTTAGCGCATAAGGCAGAAGTCAGATCTCTCCAATTCTGTCTGTTCAAAGCTTTTCTGTGCAGTTCTTGAATAGTATGAATATTGGTTATTTTTCTTTCTCTAAGTATTGTTCTTCTGAGTGTTTCTTTTGGTCTACCCCTGGCTCTTTTGCCTGTATGTATCCATTCAAGAGATTGGTGGTGTATTATGTTGGTGTCTGCGCGTAGGACATGCCCGATGTAGGACCAACGGCGTTTTCTGATAACATCTGTGATGAAATTTTGATGTGTCTCTTCTCTGATTTTATCAGTCGATTTGAATTCACTCCAATGGGTGTTAGTTATCCTACGAAGACATTACACGATACTTTACACTATGCATTACTGAGTTACATAATTAACGGTTTAGCGTTGAAGATATTGATTTTGAGGTAAATTGAATCAACATATAAACTTCACATTACTAAAGAGAATACCTCTTTATAATATACAAAATACATCCAGTTGACAGTTTTATTTGGTCTTTACAAAACTCGTGATATTATACAAAGTCTATGTAATAAGACAAAAATTTTAACACGTGTAAACTAACGGCACAACAAAAAACAACGTAGCGTCATTTTGCGTGAAGTTGTCATGTGACGTATTCTTTCCAGAACGTTGTCTTCCCTATGAACTCGTTGAACCTCTCTCTGTCTTTGCATTTTCTAGTGATGCGCTTGAATTTTCGAGCGATGTATTCATGTTATCTTTAATGTCGTCAGTCCAACGTCTTCTTGGTCTGCCCTTTCTCCTCTACTCAGGAACTCTTTCCTCCATTATTTGTCTTTCTAAACAGTTGTGTCTCTTTATATGACCAAACAGGCGTAGTTTTCTTTTTGTTATTGTGTTTAGTAACCAACACTCTGGAATCTTCAATGTGTTTATAATATCTGAGTTTCTGATTTTTTCCTTCCATTATATTCTAAGTATCCTTCTGTAGCATTTCAGCTCGAATGCGTTGATCTTCTTTGCCGCTGTTTTACTTAGGGTCCATGTTTCACAGCCGTATGTTGCAACCGGAAAAAATAAAAGTTCGTAACATTAGCAAATTCGTTTATATTCTGTTCTTCTTCTTCAGCGTTCGCTTTCATGTAACCACAACGAATTTATCGTGTGATTTCCGCCGGGAAGCGTGAAATACGTTGTGCTGCAAGTTCCATAGTAGAACTGTGTTATTTGCACCTCGGTTGGCCACTCTGTGACCTGGACGTTCGAGGTTCAGCACATCCGTTTTCGTCAATCCTTTATTTCGGTTTGGTCCCTAGTCCGTGACAGCCTCTATCTGTCGCCGGGCACGATGGTGTGTAGTGCCTCTTCGCCAAGACGCTTGTCGAGCGCGTCTATCTGGCACGAGGTGTTCCACCATCTATGAACTCATCTCGTGCAGTTGGACAATCTGTGCCCATCGGGTACTGAACCGTTTCTCATCCGCGAGCCTGGTTCCGTATGTGGAAGAACTCGCTAGAAGAGTTGTATCCTGGCTCGTTCGTCCTCCTACCTGAGGCATCGTTCACCGACATCGTGAACCCCTCGTCCAAGTTCGAGTCTCACACATCGTGTTTGAGAGCAAGGCGTTCTCGAGCTGAGCGACCTTCCCAATAGCGCCTGAGCCAATCAGGTACTGAACCCTTTCTCTCTGCAAGTGTGTTTCCGGTATAGGAAAGCTTGACAGTAGAGTTGGGCAAAGGCTAAAATCGTTGTCCTTTTTTGTGCCTGAGCCCATCAGGTACTGAACCCTTTCTCTCTGCAAGTGTATTTCCGGTAAAGGAAATCTTGACAGTAGAGTTGGGCCAGGAATGCCATCTTTGTCCGTTTTTGCCTGAACCGATCTGGTAAGGCACCCTTTCTCTTCGCGATCATGTTTCCGGTATAGGAAGACTTGACATTAGAGTTAGGCCAGGTCTTTTTGCTGTGGTAGACGCCCATTATTGGGTATGGGTCTCTGCCTATAAGGAAAACAGGTAACTAGAAGCTCGTCTCGAGTTAACAGAGCTTGTAGTTCCCATATCCGTAATCGTTTTCACTTTCTATATGCAGTTGTCACTGCCCTCTAGCGCTGTTCTGCCCTTTCATTTTTTTCATTGTATTCAGTATGAAATCTATCTGTCTTTCACCATGCATCTACCTTTTCAGGTTTTTTTCATTAGCCGTCCATCCATTGTTCGGACTGGACTAACTAGCTTCACTGTACGTCAACAGTGTCGCTGTATGTGGTGTTGCTGGTGGTGTCGGAGATATTGTCTGTCTCTTATGCAGTCAAATCTCTTTCCATCTGCTGCCTCCACATTCTCGGACACGATCCCCAAATGATTTGGCTAGAATCAGCTCGATCTGCTTTATTTCTGTTTCCAGGGTGCACCGCGAGGAGGTACATTTGGGATCTTGGTTATCTGCTAACCCTGGGTCCGCCGAGAGCAATGCGTTCCCTTTGCACCCCACTATTCTGTTGTTTTTCCATATGTTCTTCAACCATGTTGTTTTACAATATGCCATTGTCAATCTCTTCCTTATTTCTGCCATGCAGTCTCCTGCACCGTTTGACTCTTATAATTTAATATTTAAGATCTAAAATTTAATAATTTAATATTGACAATTGTGATTAAATGAACACACACAGAATAGGCCTATTAATAAAAAGTATTTATTAAAAAAGGGACGTACAAACACAGAATATTAATAAATGTGATGTTCGTGTCTCTTAATCTGGATTTGTGGTTTCCAAGACCTGTATACTGTAGGCTTATCACATTGCTGTTGTGTGCAGTCTGATTTTATGGTGCCTTTCTATGTTTGTCCCGTTCTTGATAAAGACCTTTTGGTAGAAATGTCAATTCTGTGTATATTTGTGTATATCATGAAAATGTATGATAGGCCTATTTATTCTGTGTATAGCAAGTAAAGTCAGTATTTTCTTCTTCTACTCTTTCAGGGTCCTCAAGATTTGATCATCAGGTGGAGACGCGAGATAAGACCTGCTATTAGTATTGACATTTCATTTAAAAAATACCCATATGATAACCATACCCATAATGACATTTCCAGTGATTCTCCATCAGAGGCTGGTACAGGTGTTTGTAGCAATTACCGTCACACATCACGATTTAAACTATTAGTGTCTGCGGAAGATAGAAATAGGGTTTACCAGTGTGTCATTCAAGATATTGTTGTTGATGTGCCAATTACTGGCTCATACTTACTGATTAAATCGTAAATGTTTGACTTGAGTTTATTTACTTAGTTACAGAAGCATGAGGCAGATGATAAAGTGTAGGAATTCTTGATTCGAAAACTGGCCTCAAAGCACGTGGGGCATTTCCATAAGTGCTCCGCCCTCTGTTCCAGCAGCCATTCGACTCGATGGTGTTTCGAATCCAATGCCGCCGAAACAGATGTCAACATCAGGGCACAACTCTGGCCCTTGCGACAGGTTTCTTTGTTGTTCCGCCCACCCACGCCGTGCCCGTAACTAGTTCAAGCACAACGTCGGTCTTTCAGAACAACATGGTAACTGTTATAGAAGGTTACGACTACGGTCATGTTGTTCGTCCATCACATGATGATGATGACCATTTGTTACATCCACTTTTGAAAATTCAATTTTAGTTATGTCCTTGATTATGAGTTCGTAGATGGCTAATGAGCCCTATTCGAGCTACAAATGTCCTTGGACAGTTTGGACATGGAATAACGACTGTAGACGGATCTTGGTCTATCCGTGACTTTCTAGCTGCTCTCCGCTGTTGAGCTGCTGCATTTCTCTTCTTTTCACAAGATGATGCGCTCTTTTTTATTTTAGAGCGCCATGTAGATCTATTTTGTGCAAGTTCTTCCCATGTATCGTGGTCTATTTCAAAGGCATTCAGTGAGTTCTTTAACGAGTCCTTGTAGCGCTTTCTTTGGCCACCTTGAGATCGTATACCCTTCTCTAGCTCACGACTACGGTATTGTATAGATGACGTGCCATGAAGCTTCTATAAGAAGATAACCTCAATATAAAGGCATGTCATCTACTAAGGTTTTCTGCTGCATGGTTGGTTTGTCTAGTTGTCTAATGACCCACAGACACAACCGCATGTGCAAATAAGTGTAGAAATATAACAGGAATGTATCGAAAGAATTATAAATACAATAATCGAATGTTATATTAGAATTTCAGAAAACATGTTGTGTTATATAACCCAGATATGGTGTGGAAGGATAGATATATAACATAACTCTATAATTCATCATCAAGTGACATATTCCTTCCAGAACGTAGTCTTTCCTATGGATCTCTTGAATTCTCCGCGGTCTTGAGCAATTTGCCCAGGCATCTTCCAGTGACATGCGTAGGCATTCTTGAATGTCTTTTGTCCAACGGCATCTTGGTCGGCCTGTACCCCTTTTGCCTTCTATCATCCCCTCCATTAACACTCTCTCCATGCCGTCGTGTCTCTTAATATGACCGAAAAAAGCTAGCTTTTTCTTTAATATGGTATTCAGAAGCCAGCCTTCCTGGACGTTAATTGTTCGTAACACCTCCTGGTTTGTTTTCTTCGCTGTCCATG
The DNA here is from genome assembly GCA_034231615.1 of Meghimatium bilineatum. Lineage (NCBI taxonomy): Eukaryota > Metazoa > Mollusca > Gastropoda > Stylommatophora > Philomycidae > Meghimatium > Meghimatium bilineatum. The sequence continues at coordinate 16,835,984 of CM067302.1, forward strand.
GTATTCTAAAAACTCTTCTATAACACTTTAATTCAAATGATGTTATTCTCTTGGCCATTGTTTTATTTAGTGTCCATACACATGCTCGTAGTAAAAACAATTTGGTTCTTATGTTAGTACCTTGCCATAGTTTCTTTATCTGTTTTAATTTTGCCAGCGCCATTACCGTTCTTCTCTTGATCTCAACTGCACAGTCTCCCGCATTGTTTATATTAGTTCCTAAATAATCAAAATGTGTCACGTCTTCCAAATTGCAGTTCTCAATATTAATTTTGGGTCTTGATTTAGTTTTGTCAGTTGCCATTATTTTTGTCCTTTTCATATTTAAGAACAAGTTTTGCTGTTCGCTAAACTTTTGGGTTGACTTAATTATGTTCAGTAGGTCGTGTTCGTTTGTTAATAGCACTGTGTCGTCTGCATATCTAATTTCTGGTATCTGCAGCCCTCCTATATTTATGGGTCTGAAATCAGGCTTCATTGATTCTTAACTCTATAATTATAACAGATTATTTGACATTTTGATTGGCACTATTTTGAAATGTGCAGTTGTAAACCCACACTCCACTGTGAGGTTTGCATTGATTGGCCAATGGTTTAGAGATTTTGTGGAGTGCGGTAGCTTAGTTGATAGTGAGGTTGCTTGCGATCACCGGGTTACAGCTTGACCAATACCAGTGCAGAAGACGTGCACAGAAATGTAAACATGACATGAAAGGCTCGTTTTTGAGTATTTCCGTCAATTTCATTGGTCGTTCTTAGCTATTTTTGGCATGCGGCTCCGAGTAGGCCTATAAAAATAGTGACCAATTCAATCACGACAACATTTGTTATGTTTTTGAGTAAAGTCTTAATTAATTGTATACAGAAGTATTATAATACTATCAAAGATCAGGGATGTTGTGAAATATTAGGACTACTGTAGAAGATCAGGGTTACAGTCTGCCAGGTTGGAAAACTACTTCCGGATAGAATAAAATCCAGGTTATGATTTCACGTCTGACACGACCGCTCATTTAGTTGACCCAACTGTAATTGGGTACATGACGCATGTTGGGGAAGGTAACACAACAAGGACGGGAAATGGTCAACTAATATAATAGTTGATGCGACCTAGCACATGTAGAGTTATAGTTATCTTCATCACAACAGGCAGGTTGATGTTTGCTGTCATTAGGCATTCCTTTACCTTCCTACACTAAATAAACAATTAGAAGATAAAATTGATGCCTTTGAGATGTGGGTATATAGAAGAATAGGGAGAACATCATGGAAAGAGAAGAAAACAAATAAAGAGATACTAAAAACACTTAAAATGAAGAAGGAACTACTAAGAGAAATAAAGATCAGGCAAATAAAATATTTTAGACACATAAAAGACAAGACACTTTAATGAAGACCTTACTTGAGGGTAAAGTCAAAGGGAAGCGAGCAAGAGGTAGGCAGAGATACAAGTGGGAGAGTAACATCACATGATGGACAGGTTACAGTCTAGCAGAGTGCACCACCAAGACAGGAGATGTTGGAGATCCGTTGCAGCCAACCTTCGTTGCGGAGACGGCACTTAATGATGATGATTACCTTCCTATGAGATTTTAGGACGCTTACTTATGTCGTTTCTTTTGTCCATTGGAACACATGTCAAGGCCGTCATTTTTTTGGACAAAATGCAGAACTGAAGAACAATCCTAAAATATTCATAGGAAATATTTGTAGTTTGGGAAGTAACAGATGAGAGAATGTAACAAAATGTTGTATAAATGAGCCTTGCCTAAGTTTTTAGGATATTTTCCATCACTTTTGTTAGACAGTAGCTGTTCGATTTGTATTGTCATTCTTCATGTTCCATCCTGAAATTGTGTTAGATTATTGCTGATTTTGGATCAATTTTGTAAGTTTACATCTGATACATTGATTTATAGTTGTAGAACTGATATATTGATTTATAGTTTTGATGTGGTAGTTTATTGATCTCCAATATTTTAAAGCATATGCCATTGAGATCTGAACTACAGTTCATGCTAATCCAGTAAACTGCTGCAGGTTAGTAGAATTACGTCCAGAGAATGGAATGCGTTGTGTCAGGGTTTACAGCTTGGATGTGATATTTTCACCTTTTGGTCTAACATATCCAACTTTAGCATGCTTTCTGAGAAACTTTGACCTACTAGTCACTGTGGTCATGCTGGCAAGTCTGTCTGCTCTTTCATTTTCCTCAACACCCACATGTACACAAAAATGAAAGTAATTCTCTTCAGCGCAGATATCGTCATCGAATGTTCGCGTAGTTAACTCGAATGAAACTTAGAAGCATGCTCATAGAATCAATATAATTAACCAAAATATTGGAGGATGTCCGACAAAATGGAGAGTGCCGCAGTAACCAAACGAATAAGTATGAAATACTATATGAGGTAGAAAAGTAACTCTAAAATATTAACTATCCATAATAAAAAAATGAATAGCTAACAGTAAAACGTAGAACAAGGAAAATGTTCTTCGTTGCGGTCCAACATGGACCTTTTTTCAAGAAACAAATAACAATCCAAAACACAAAATCACACAAATATTTACAACTAGAATGACTTGGACCTGTTTCTCTTACCAAAAAGCAAGGCCAAGTCAAATTCATGCTCTTTTTTGGTAAGTCAAATTCATGCTCTTTTTTTGGTAAGTCAAATTCATGCTTTTTATTGGTGTCAAATTCATGCTCTTTTTTTTTAATGTCAAATTCATGCCCTTTTTTTAATGTCAAATTCACACTCTTTTTATTTAATGTCAAATTCATGCTCTTTTTTTATGCCAAATTCACACTCTTTTTTTTAATGTCAAATTCATGCTCTTTATTGTGTCAAATTCACGCTCTTTTTTTATATCAAATTCTTGCTCTTTATTGGTAAGTCAAATTCATGCTCTTTTTTGGTAAGAGAAACGATTTCAAGTGATTCTAGTTGTCAATATTTCTATAGTTTTGTATTTTATTACCGGTATTTGTTTCTTGAAAAGTGTCCCTGTTGGACCGCAACATTCAAAATTGTTCTTGTTTTATGTTTTATTGTAAGTTATTTATTTTTTATTATTGATAGTTAGGACTATCAATATCTGACTAATGCAGAGGTTCTCATTGATGCTGGCGTAAAAAGATCAATCATATCAAACATTAGGGGCAGACAGTCAAGATTTCTAGGGCATGTGCTGAGAAGAACACAGCTTGAACACTTAATAACCACTGGAAAGATCAAGGTGAGAAGAGATAGGGGACGACAAAGAGAAAAGTTGCTAGATGTACTTGTATTGTGGCACGGTAGAAGTTCATCAACCAAGCTTATTGACAACACAAGAGACAGAGAGTCATGGAGAAACATGATCACCTATGCCAGTCGGCATGGCACTTGATTGATTGTTAGGTATTTTTCAGTAACCTTTCTATCTCATTTAGTGTTTCCTACCCATAGAATCATTAAGAAAACAGACACATGTAGCACTCTGAGACTCCAGCCATATCATTGCTTGCGTCATTGCACTCACTTTTATTATCGTGCTACTAGTGGATGTATCTTAGACTCCAGCCATATCATTGCTTGCGTCATTGCCCTCACTTTTATTATCATGCTACTAGTGGATGTATCTGAGACTCCAGCCATATCATTGCTTGCGTCATTGCCCTCACTTTTATTATCATGCTACTAGTGGATGTATCTTAGACTCCAGCCATATCATTGCTTGCGTCATTGCCCTCACTTTTATTATCATGCTACTAGTGGATGTATCTGAGACTCCAGCCATATCATTGCTTGCGTCATTGCCCTCACTTTTATTATCATGCTACTAGTGGTTGTATCTTAGACTCCAGCCATATCATTGCTTGTGTCATTGCCCTCACTTTTATTATCATGCGTGGATGTATAGAAAACACCACTTTCTTTCTAATACATTGTTCTCTTCACTTAGCCATGAATGTTCAAGCACTGACAACTTGCTATTCGCTGGACTATGTCCTGCTAAGTTGTAGGAGTTTAAGAACAAACACAGAATATCACGAACACCAACACCATCATCATCATCTTCACCACCATCATCACCGATAATAACAAATACCAGTATAAACAAACACACTACAATTGAACATCAGTGTTGCCAACTGTATATTTAATAAATAAACTAAACATAGTATAAATACAATTATTCCAGTATATATTCTATAAAAGTAAAAAAAAAAACAAGAATCAAAATAAATATACATTGTAGATATAAATCACATTTTAAAATAATTACAAATACAAATCTAAATTTAACTAAAATTATTTAGAAAAATAATATTTTGTATAAATTGATAAAACACAACTAATAAATTGTGTGGTTAGAGAACCTTTCCCTGATATAAAATAGGTTTAGTTTTGAGCTACAGAAAAAAAATCCTGGTCACTGTGGACTGAGTTTACACTAGGACTGTATATAGTACAAAGATTTTAGAAATAGGATGTGAAACACAGCAACCATCTTTGAAGAAAAACTGTATGGTCCGACTGGAACATACCGCTGAAGACAAATGTGTTGGGCCATTGGTGACAAAACCGGATGTAATGCATTTTCGTTCTCTGGACTACATCCTCTTAATTTAAAATCTTAAGTCCAATAGGACATCTTTCCTGCAATAAGAGAGATCCAGCGGGAGTTTGAGAATGACAGAATATATATAATTTTATCTATTCATCTTTCACTTCCTGTGAAGCATAGGTCCTCAACAAGCCACTTCCATCCTGTCCTACCTTTAACTACTATTACTTTCAGTTCTTTTCCATCCTGCCCTATTTTGTATGACTTCCAGTCCTTTCCATGTTCTATTCATCCTATATATATATATATATATATATATATGTGTGCATCTAATTCTTTCCTCCAAGTATTTCTTGGTCTCCCTTGTTCACTGTGGGTTCCAGAATAACACTTATCTTTCAATACTTTCCGTTAGTTTTGTTAATGTGTGTGTTATCCATCTCTAGCACACAGCTTCTAGTCTATTTTCTACTGCCGTTGATTTTAAATTTTTTTTTGCACGAGTGCCTAATTGATTGTATTACATACTAACATACTATTTCCAACATTCTATCAATGTATGTGACATGGACTTTACAGAACGCTGACCTCACTGCCACTCTGTAAACCTCTTGGTTTTGTGTAAACAGTCCAGCCTCTTCCAGTGTCGTGTTCAGAAGGTCTTTGATATCCTGTGTCGATCATAGTCTTGGTTTGTCTCTCGTTCTCTTTCCTGGAACTTTGTCCTTCATGATTAGCCTTTTAAAACCATTGTGCCTCTTTATATGTCCGAAATATGTTAGTTTATGTTTGTTAACAGTTTTGAGCAGCCAATCTTCTTCTGTGTTCAGGTCTTTCCAGATGCCTACGTTGGTTTATCTGTTTCGGTTTAAAAAAAAAATTAATTCCAACTAATAACATATAACTATTTTGTGAAATCTCTGATATCACAGAACAATTGTATTTTTACACAATTTCTGGAAATCAATCTTAGTATTGGCTGATTATAAGACCAGTGTTCTAATATTAAATTACACATTTCACCTCACGGCAAAGAAAATTTATAATAACTACAACTGGTAAAGTATAAGATGCACACTCTTTACTATTATTTTCTGCAAGATGCAAGATTATTTTCAGTGATGAGTCTCAAACTGCTAATGAAAGGGTACAGGCTGAAAAGTGTATGATGTTTAAAGCCGTTACTCTTTCATATTTCTATTATTATTTAAGTATATCCACAAAAGAATCAATACACAACTGACTGTTTAGCTTTTGCTAAATTTCCAGAGCTTATTCTGTCCTAGTCGAGATTTGAATAGAATCTTGACATTTCTTGTCAGCGTATATTTCAGTATGTGCAGCTAATAGAAATCGTTTCTGGTTTAATCTGACTAAGAAAAACAAGATGGATAAATGTATAGCTGGTTAAATACAGGGATCAGTGACCAAATCACGTGACAACAGTCCAACTTTTAAATTTCAATTGTATTGCACTGAGCTGAGTTGCACTGAGTCGAGTTGCACTGAGCTGAGTTGCATTGAGCTGAGTTGCACTGAGCTGAGTTGCACTGAGCCAAGTTGCACTGAGCTGAGTTGCACTGAGCCGCCATGACTAGGAGCTTTTAAAAGTTGTAATTAACGATACCGATCTAGCGATTTGCTTATAACACACTGGCTATCCACCCCCACCCACTCAGTGTGTAGCGTGCATATCGAATGATCGGAGAGCGCTCATCGCCAAACACGTAGAGCGTTGGCTGTGTTGGTATATGTGTCTTTATCAGATTTTTGTTCCATTTAATTATGTTAGTTTTTTTGTTCCATAGAAACCTGGTCACTGATTCTTGTTGAGTACCTTGTAACTTTCAAACATAAACAATGAAATTTTATGAGTGTTTTGACTTAGAAATATGGATAATGAAATTTTATATTTTGACTTAGAAATATGGGTAATGAAATTTTATATTTTGACTTAGAAATATGGATAATGAAATTTTACATTTTGACTTAGAAATATGGATAATGAAATTTTATATTTTGACTTAGAAATATGGATAATGAAATTTTATATTTTGACTTAGAAATATGGGTAATGAAATTTTATATTTTGACTTAGAAATATGGATAATGAAATTTTATATTTTGACTTAGAAATATGGGTAATGAAATTTTATATTTTGACTTAGAAATATGGATAATGAAATTTTATATTTTGACTTAGAAATATGGGTAATGAAATTTTATGAGTGTTTTTACTTTGAAATGTGCTGACATGAGTAGAATTACACATCAGCATTTGGAAATCAATGATAACTTTGAAATACAAAACACAAAAATCAAAAACAAAATTATTCTAACCATCTGAATTGCGTAGAATTTAATACTAAACATAAAAAAAGACAGGGAGAGACACTACAACAAGTCAACAGTTTTATATATCTTGGACACATAGTCACAAGTGATGATTGATGTGAAACAGGGATTAAAAGTGATGATTGATGTGAAACAGGGATTAAAAGTGATGATTGATGTGAAACAGGGATTAAAAGTGATGATTGATGTGAAACAGGGATTAAAAGTGATGATTGATGTGAAACAGGGATTAAAAGTGATTATTGATGTGAAACAGGGATTAAAAGTGATGATTGATGTGAAACAGGGATTAAAAGGAGAATGGCAATGGTGAAACGTACTTTCAATGATATGAGGAAACATCTAAACAAATTTACATACTAAAAATGAGATTTGTAAAATGTTACTTCTATTTTACATTAATGCATAGATAAACATGGATAATAAACAAAAAGCTAGAAGACAGAAATGATGCATTTGAGATGTGAATATAAAGAAGAATAGTGAGAACTTCAAGGAAATATAAGAAAGTATTATTTTTTCTTAGTAATAACGACACTAAATTAACCATTTTAAGATCATGTGTTTTCCCAGTGGCAACATATGGTTGCGAGACTTGGACTTTAAACAAGACAATAGCCAAAAGAATAAATTCATTTGAAATGAAGTGCTACAGAAAGATCCTACGAATATCATGGACTGAGAAAAAGAAGAACAGTGAAGTTTTGAAATTAATGAAACTAAACGAAAGGTGGCTTCTAAATACCAGCATAAAAAGGAAGCTACAGTATTTTGGACACTTAAAGTGACATGATGGTATCGAAAGGCTGATTCTAGAAGGCAGAGTTCTCAGTTGGAGAAGAAGAGGAAGACCACAAAATAGATAGGCAGAGACAATCAAAGAAACATTAAATAGACACAGGTTTACCATGACCAATGCAACTCAAATTGCCAAGGACAAAAAACTAAGAATCCCCCCCCCCCCCCCACATCCCCACCCCACAATGCTTGACGACACAAGTGGAAATGACAATAGATAGTAAGACAGAAGATGTTAGTAATTTAAATATTATTTTTTAGGGTTGGGGTCAGGATAATTGTGTTTCACATAACTAACCCCAACCCAAAATAAATAAATAAATATTTAAATTATTAAATGATGAACATGAAATTTACATTCATCGATCAATCAAGTGCCATGCCAAGTTGCGTAGGCAATCATGCTTCTACACAACTCTCTGTCTCTTGTGTTGACATAAGGGACATAATTAAACATGTTGTGGAGTCTATTTGTATAGTACCTGTTTTTACTTTGAAATAAGAACAAGCAATTACTAAACAAGTATTTCAGAAATGGATATATAGAAGAATTGGGTAGACACACTTTTTTGTATGTACTCCTCAAACTCCCACCATATCTCTCTTAGAACAGGACAATGATCCTACTAGATTTCCAGCAGGATATAATCCATAGATCTCTCTCAGAACAGGACAATGATCCTACTAGATTTCAAGCAGGATATAATCCATAGATCCCTCTTATATCAGGACAATGATCCTACTAGATTTCAAGCAGGATATAATCCATAGATCCCTCTTATATCAGGACAATGATCCTACTAGATTTCAAGCAGGATATAATCCATAGATCCCTCTTATATCAGGACAATGATCCTACTAGATTTAAAGCAGGATATAATCCAGAGATCTCTCTCAGAACAGGACAATGATCCTACTAGATTTCAAGCAGGATATAATCCAGAGATCTCTCTCAGAACAGGACAATGATCCTACTAGATTTCAAGCAGGATATAATCCAGAGATCTCTCTCAGAACAGGACAATGATCCTACTAGATTTCCAGAAGGATATAATCCATAGATCTCTCTTATATCAGGACAATGATCCTACTAGATTTCTAGCAGGATGTAGTCCAGAGATCTCTCTTATATCAGGACAATGATCCTACTAGATTTCTAGCAGGATGTAGTCCAGAGATCTCTCTTATATCAGGACAATGATCCTACTAGATTTCCAGCAGGATGTAGTCCAGAGATCTCTCTTATATCAGGACAATGATCAAAATGAGAATGAAAATTGGCAGTCAAGAGAAAAAGAGAGAAATTTTGAGATCATGAGAAAAAGTAATACCTTTCTCCCGAATTGTTTCCCTCTTCGCTTCCGGAATCAGAAAAGAATATACAAGATCTGCAACAATCTCATCACATCTGATCTCGTTGCTTCTGCAATGTAGAGGGGAGAATGTGCTATAATGTAGCCAAATGTTACAGTAGCAATAAACAGCAGAACTAAGAACCCTTAAGTGGCGTGGGGTACTGCAGAGGACGTGTTGTGTCAATACATTATCATTTTCTGCAGTGCAGATGAGTATTAAGAAGTTTCTGCTCATAGTGATTCTCTAGGCAATATGTTACCTTCAGTATGTTGCCATTAAGCTGTGAACTGACCAAATTTACAGCAGCCTACGGCCTGATTTGAACCTGGTATGTTGGAAATCCTAGGCCTATGCCTACTTACATAGCTGTCGACGTATTTTTTCATAAATTTGTATCTCTTACAATTTATATGTGCAGAAACTATAATCTAAAGTATCTATGGGTCTCACCAATGACCCACTAGACAAACCACCCATGCAACAGAAAACGTTAGTAGGTGACATGCTGTTATAATTAGGCTCTCTTATGGAAGCTTTGTAGCATGTCATCTATACAATTATAGACCCCCTCTGAGTAGAAGGCTCCTTCAATAGGCATTGCACTAAGCCGAAAGCTGAAGTCTCCTGGATATGGAAGAAAGCTCAGAATAATCACCCTACTGCACATAGGAAGTAAGAGCTAATCGCTCAAAATTCCTGGGGTTTCAAACAAACAAACAATATGTGCAGGAGAAACCAATAGCTTGTCTTTCAGTTTCAAACAGGTCATGCAATGATCAATAGCCATTTAAACCGTATTAAACCCCAGAAACTAACTGTTTGTATACACTGTTCCCATCCCAATGAAACAGTGGAACACCTCCTTATTAACTGCCGTTACCTTTCAACTGCCAGGAAAAAACTTTTACAGACACCCTTAACAGCCACTAACTTACTGTATGGATCACTAAGTCAACTTCAGAAGACCTGCACTTTTTTAAAGAATGCCATTGTACTGCCAAGAGTAGAACCGCTCAGTAACATTTCAATATCAATAACAACAACATGCGTATTTTAAATACTTCAATTTTTTTGAACCTGAAATCCATGTTAATACAGAAAATTCATATTAGTTGACACCTACATATAAATATATTCACATGTGTAGGGGCAAGAGAGTGAGGTTGATGACAGTGCGCAACTCTCCCTCACTTTAATCCAGTTTTCATAGCGCAAGTCATTGTGCAGCATCGATCCTAGCTCCTGGGAGACTACAGGACTTGATTGCTCAGCCTGGCACACCCAGATCACTGCTGGCATCACGAAATTTGAACAAGAAAGAACACTCTGGGCAATCCACAAGCGCAAGAAGCGAATGGACAAATCCGAAAATTCTTCTACCCCGAACCTTCAGCACTCCTGCATGCATTGCAATAGAACTTTCCATGCACGAATCGGACTATCGGGCATCTACGAACTCACAAACTAAATTAGTTAATTACCAATTTTAATCTTTTTTTTTTCATCGCATTTAATGTTTTTCATGCCATGCTCATCTTCGCTTGCAAAGGAGGAACATCATCATCATCATAAATATATTCATTCATTAATTTTCCTTTAGCACTGAAGTTAGCGCATAAGGCGGAGGTCAGATCTCTCTTTGAATTCAAAGAATTGGAGTGAACTAAAAACTACTGTTACACAAATCAATATGTATAAATATATACTCAAGGTAAAATCAAATTTTTTATAACTTTATTCTAGAATTTCTATATACTTTGTTGTTATTATTCCGGTGTCTTCATTCATCTTCACTCAGTTTAACATAACTCTCATTCCCAGTATTTATCTGTTCTATGTTATAGAAAGGAGCACTGGCGTCCATATTTTTTTCTTTGCATTCGCGATAATTCTTTCTAGTTGTAACAACTGAAATTACTTTAATATAGCACCTCCTCTGTTATTTTTTCTGCAAAATTTTAAACATTTCTAACATGTTTTTCAGTTTTACTGAAAAATTATCTTTTTAAAATTGTGTTTTTGTTTTGGCCCAAAATCTGTATTTACATGGAAAATCTGTACTAGTTGATACTTATGCCTAGGGCCTGATCTAATGCATTTCTATGTTGACTGTTGTTAAGATTTCCCAAACGACATTGTGCACTAAGTCTTCATAGACCAATATTTCTCCAGGCAGATCCTCCAGTTCACTGATAAAATTTCAATCTTCAGATTTTAAGTAAGAGCATTTCGGAACATAAACATTTATAATCTTCCACCGCCTGTTGCGAACTAAAATCTGTACTCCCTGTAGCTCTCTGTCTCCCCTATTACAGTCTGTCAGTTCAAGTAGATGGTGTGAGAGGTCCTGTCTGAAAAGGATAGCCTCATCCTGATGCATGGAACCTGTGGGACTGACATAGCTTGCTAAACCATGGTATGATATTTTATTGGCTAGTGTCTCTTGCAGAATCATTATGTCAGAGTTGCGAAATATACACTCCAGCTCTTTTATGTTGGAATTGTGTATTATACACTCCAGTTCTTTTATGTCTGAGTTGTGTAGTAAACAGTCCAACTCTTCATTTCAATGCTAATCACTAACGCAATTCAAATAACAAATGCTTAAACCTTTTGTGGCATACTCCTAGATGATGGAAAATGCTAGATCTGCCATCACTGCTGATGTGTCAACAGATCTGACAGAAAAATTACGAGTGAGCTAGTTAGCTCAAAAGTATGTGCTACACTCCTGGGAGGATGTGATGAACCTGAGATATTACTGCAATGGAACACCTCATTTTGGGTACTAATCATGTATTCATAAATCCTTCCTAACACAACCATACTTCTGAGACAAGCAACCTTAAAAGACTCTGCGCTTCGCCTCAGTTACTCAACTGAGAAGGACCTGTAATTTTGTCAGAACGACTTTGGGCTGTCAAGAGCTACCTCATCCGTTGTTGCCAGGGCCCAAAAGAGGAACAAAGATTAACAACACTGTTTAATTTCTATGAATGTCATAAGAGATGACTAAGGAGATTCTGGGATGGAGTTGGCCATCATATCTCATATAGGGTGAAAGTAACTGTTCTATTAGCTATGATGAAGTCTGATGTGTCAGAACGATTGGTGCAGATATCGCAGATTTCCGTAAACCATGACACATTGCACTACATTTTCCTGACTACATTTTGCTGATCTGCAGGAGTTTGAGAATGAACACAGAAAAAGAAATGTAAATTTTAGCCAATCAGCCATACTCTCAAGATTTCCTCATATACTTACTCAAATCAACCAGCGCAAATTCTACTAACATCAAATCCACCCGCACAAATTCTGCTAACATCAAATCAACCAGCACAAATTATGTCCACCTCAAATTGACCAGCACAATTATGTTCACCTCAAATTGACCAGCACAAATTATGTTCACCTCAAATTGACCAGCACAAATTATGTTCACCTCAAATTGACCAGCACAAATTCTTCTCACCTCACATCACCCCACACAAATTCTTCTCACCTTAAACCAACCAGCACAAATTCTTCTCACCTCAAATCACCCCACACAAATTCTTCTCACCTCAAATCAACCAGCACAAATTCTTCTCACCTCAAATCAACCAGCACAAGTTCTGCTCACCTCAAATCTGCTTCATACGCTACATCGTTAATTGCTGCTGCTTTGATTTCCATTTCTTTCTTGGCTTGCCCATCTGAGATATCTTCAACTGATGTAGTGATTACACTCTCCAGGTATGTATCTATGGCACACTGATGGACTTTTAACATCTGTCAGAGACACATTGACAAAAATCTCAAATTTCTTGGAATAAGTACAAGTCAGTTATGAAAAGTGTGTGATCTAATGTTTCTTACTTAAAGATTGTGTTCTTTGTTTTGTCTTCTTCACATCACATTTAATACTTGAGTGTTGGTTCATGGAATGAACTAAGGGGTTCAATGAGAAATAGGGATGAACAGCCTAATCCTATGTATTTAAAGTTATTTTCGCGTCTAATTTCAAATTTGTTATTTTAGTACATACGCCATTCTGGAACTATTAAGACTATTATTATCCCATCACTGTGCTACCAGTGCCAAACCTGGACAATGACAGCACAAGACAAAAGAAAAATAGTGACAGCAGAAATGACATGTTTACAAAGAATACTCGGAGTGTCATTAAGAGATAGAATTAGAAACAACAACATCAGACTAACCAAAATACCAGCACTGTAACACATCAAAAGACAACAGATAAAGTTGTTTTCACACGCTTTCAGACTAACAACAGATAGCATGGCACAGATGGTCATGACACATAGACATAATGGCTATAAAGCCAGAGGCAGACCATGTAAAAGATGGATCACAGAAATCAAAGAAGTCACAGGACCAAGCTTGCAAACAGAACACAAGAAGGCCATCTCCAGAGAACTATTCTACCCCTGATGCTGCAAGGCAAACAAAGGATACAGCGTAAAGATAGATGGATGGATGGACATTCTGGAACTATTTTTAGTACTACAATTATAAACTTTTTCAGAAGTTTAAAATCATTTAGGCAAATACTTTTGTATATATATTTCTTTCTGTTTATATGTGTTACACACAAGCTTTGGCATCTGGATGTCAAACAAACTAAGAAACACCACAAAACTCAGGTTATTTAACTCCAACATCATCCCTATTCTATCATATGGATGCGAAAGTTGGAAAGCCACAAAAGCCACAGATAAGAGACTAAACTCCTTTGAAAACAAATGCCTACGTACCATTCTGAATGTTAAGTGGAGTGACTTTAAATCTAACACTACTATAAGAGAGGAAACCAAACAAACCTATATATCTTCCTTCATTAGACAAAGGCGTTGGACTTACATCGGCCATGTTCTCAGAATAAACAGCCTAAGAATTCCCCAGCAGTCACTATATTGGGTGCCACCTGGAGTAAGAAGAAGAGGGAAACCTAGAGAAACTCTACGAAGAACCATTAATAGAGAAGGCATGTCAATGAACCTAAACAACACGCAACAATTGAAAGACCTGGCAACACAAAGACAGAAATGGAAAGCCATGGTTTCTGCCCTATGCGCCGCCTATGGTCCTGGAGGAACATGACATAATATAACACAAGCTTTACTGGATAAATTATATCTGGTAATTCCTTATTTCCCTCTTGGCATCTTGATGTTGTTTCATGTGAAAATCATTTGAGAGTAGATGTGAAAAAGAAGTTAAAAGGAGAATAGGAATGGCTAAAAGTACCTTCAATGACATGAGGAAAACAGTAACATCTAAACAAATTACAAACAAGTTAAAAATGAGAATTACAAAATGCTACATCTATTCAATATTAATGTATGACTCAGAAACATGGACACTAAATAAGCAATTAGAAGACAGAATTGATGCCTTTGAGATGTGGGTATATAGAAGAATAGGAAGAAAATCATGGAAAAAGAAGAAAACAAACAATGAGGTTCTAAAAACTCTGGTAATATGAGTAAAGAATTACTAAGAGAAATAAAGATCAGGCAAATAAAATATTTTGGACACATTAAAAGACATGACACCTTATTGAAGACCTTACTTGAGGGTAATGGACAGCGAACAAGAGGTAGGCAGAGATACAAGTAGGAGAGTAACATCACAAGATGGACAGGTTACAGTCTAGCAAAACAAGAGACAGGGAATGTTGGAGGTCTGTTGCAGCCAACTACTTGATGATGATAAATGTGAAAAACAAATACAGTGGAATCCCTCTATAGCGCATCCTTTTATAACAAATTTCTCTATATAACAACAGTATTCAAAATCCCCAATTATATTTATTCTATATTTTTTGTAGTCTATAGTGAATATATTGTATTACATATATATTTCATCGATCCGAACCAAGTTGTTATAATGGGATTCTACTGCAATTGAAATTTAATAATTTATTTCAACAGAAAATTAGCACTTGACATTCTCAAACACTAGAATAATCACTGGTTGTTGTGTTTACATTATTACAAACTGGCATATAATCTGGATGTAATTATCCACAGACATCTAGATTACCGAAGGACTTCTTCAGCGTTCATTTCCAAACTCCCGCTGGGGTGCAAAGGGAACGATTTGCTCTAGGCGGACCCAGGGTTAGCAGATAACCACGATCCCAAATGTACCTCTCACGAGGTGCACCTTGGAAACAGAAATACAGCAGCTCGAGCTGATTCTGGCCAAATCATTTGGGGATCGTGTCCGAGAATGTGGAGGTAGCAGATGGAAAGAGATTTGACTGCACAAGAGACAGACAATAATATCTCTGACACCACCAGCATCACCACATATAGCGACACTATCGACATACAGTGAAGCTAGTCAGTCCAGTCTGAACATTGGAGGGGCGGCCAATGTAAAATGCACGTAAAGATAGATGCATGGCGAGAGACAAATAGATTTCATACCGAGTACAATGAAACAATGAAAGGGCAGAACAGCGCTAGAGGGCAGCGCGAACTGCAAATAGAAAGTGAAAAGTCCCTAGGAAAGGGGAACTACAAGCTCCGTCAGCTCGAGTCGAGCTTCTAGTTACCTGTGTTCCTTACAGGCAGAGACCCAGACCCATTCATTGGCGTTTGGAAAAGCAAAAAGACCTAATCCAACTCTAATGTCGAGCCTTCCTAAACCGGAAATATGCTCGCGAAGAGAAAGGATTCTGTACCCGATGGGCTTAGGCAAGAAAGGGACAACGATGGTAGTCCGGGCCCAACTCTACTGTCAAGGTTTCCTATACCGGAAGTACACTTGCAGAGAGAAAGGGTTCCGTACCCGATGGGCTCAGGCGCTATTGGGACAAGGACGCTCAGCTCGAGAACGCCTTGCTCTCAAACGCGTGGTGTGAGACTTGAACTTGGACAAGTGGTACACGATGTCGGTGAATGACACCTCGGCTAAGAGGGCGAAAGAGCCAGGGTCCAACTCCTCTGTTGAGTTCTTCCCCTTAAGGAACATGGCTCACGGATGAGAAACGGTTCAGTACCCAATGGGCACAGGCACAGCACGTCCAATTACACGAGGCAAGTTCATAGACAGTGTAACACCTTGTGCGAGTCAGACGAGAGCAAAAAATCGTCTGGGCGAAGAGTCTCCACTACGCGTGCCTGGAGACAGATATAGAGGCTGTCACAGGCTAAGTGTAGCCCACCCGAATTGTCAAGGCATGCCGAAATCGGATGTGCTAGGCCTACAAGGCGCATAACGGTGGCACAACGTAATCACGCTCCCGGCGGAAATCGCACAGATATCTGTGATGGTTACAATGGAGCGAACGCAAAACAAACAAACAAACATACTCCCGCTGGATATCTCTTGAAGAAGGGCAATAGTCCCACTAAATATCCTGCATGATGTATTCCAGAGAATGGAAATGCATTGTTTCGCAGTTTTATTTGCGCCAATGGCCAGACACATCCATCTTCAGCGGAATAATAAAATTACCTATGGACATCCCCAGAAAGGGTGATTGTTACCAAAAATAGCTGGAATCTCCTGTGCAAAATTTAACAAGTCCTTCTCCTTGATAGTTCTGCTTGCTGATCTCACACAGCGTCACATCTTGGCTGATCATTGGTTGCTTTGCTTGTACTTTGTGTCTGTCATCAGCCAATGAAAAAGAAGAAATAAAGTCTGATACAGCAAGATAAGCAATGCTCCATGAGACCAGCACACAAGACTACTCCAGTAGTGTACTTGGTATACATCAGGCTCATACATTTTCCAGTTTTACTTGTAGAAAAATGGTTGGTTGGTTGCTGATCCAGCGGTCCATGGGTTCATGTCCTTTGACCTAATGCCATTAAATGGCATTATATTGCTGGGAAGTCTGTGGATTTTTGTCCCACCCCGGGACAGAGCTAGAGAATAACTATCACATCTCCAGAAAGGTAGGTTTCAACCTATGCACTGCTCGTTGCCACTGTAGCCAAGATAGAATTCACTGTGCTCATTCTTTGCCACCAATTGACTACTGGTTATGCTGAGCTTCTCTATTGCTCTAGGCATGCAACCAAATGCTCGTCAAAAGGATTGTCACATCCTGAGTCACTGTGCCTCTATGATGGGTCTGAGCCATAGGAAAAAACAGTGCTGTCAGTTTCTCCTCCCCAGTGCTGCACAGTACATCTCTGGCTCCCTCCCAACCACAGAAAGTGCATACATATATATTCAGGTAAACATGAAACACATTTCAACAACAAAATAAAAGCATAATTGTATAGATGACATGCCATGAAGCTTCTCTAAGAAGATAATCTCAATATAACAACATATCATCCACTAAGGTTTTCTGTTGCATGGGTGGTTTGTGTAGTGGGCCATTGGTGAGACCCACAGACGCAACGACAAGCGTAGAAAAATGGTTCAATGATGGTACTTCGTAACAGCACTTCTTGACAACCTCTCTTTACTGGGAAGCAGTAGCTAGCTCTGGTCCTTGTCTGGATCGCGTGTCTACCTATTTTATTATTTCCCTTGGTTATGTTTATTGGTTTATGTTTATCATTTATTAATTTAAATATTCTTCTTCTTCAGAGTTCATTCTCAACTCCCACTGGATCTCTCTTGTAGCAGGACTATGGTCCAACTAGATTTTCAGCAGGACATAGTCCAGAGAATGGAAATGGATTTTGTCCCCGTTTTATTTGCACCAACGGCCAAAGACATCTGTCTAAAATATAAATTTTTATTAGGGTTAGTTATGTAAAACATTACTCACCTAACCCTAACAAAATTGATATTGAAGTTAATTATTGATATAATATTTAGATTTAATATCCCTAAAATAAGCATGTAGACACATGTTCCAGACAAGAACCGTTAGCTCTTGTTAATATACTCTAGATGTAGATGAATAATCACAATCTAAAAATTAGAAAGCGTGGTGGTTGTCATGCAAATAAAGACAAAATGGAATAATTAAAACAAACAACACTATGCTTCTACCTCCGCAAAAATCTCAGTCTCTTCTCTCTGTCTCCTCGCTTCTGACTGTCGTTTCCTGGCCTCAGAGGACTCCCTCATTCTTCTTTCCTTATCGCATAACAGCATAAATGTGTGAAGTCTGCGCTCCTCTTGAAGTCGGATCAGCTCTTTAGAGAGAAAATCAAACATTTCTGCAAGACTCCTGCTCTCCAGTTCTGTCAGGGATTGATCGATACGTGATTCCTTTGGGAAAAAAATATACAGTCGGAACCCGTTATAACAGTGTGGTCTGGATCAATGAAAGATGTATGTAATAACAGAAATTCGCTATATACAGTACACACAATATATAATAAATATAATTTGGTATTTTGTGTTGTTATATGGGGAATTTTATTATAAAAGAATGCACTATAGAGGGATTCCTTTGTATAATGTTCTTCTTCTTCTTCATCGATCATTCTCAAACTCCTGCTGGATCTCCCTTTTAGCAGGACTACGGTCCTACTAGATTTCCAGCAGGATGTAGTCCAGAGAATGGAAATGCGTTGTGTCGCCGTTTTATCTGTGCCAATGGCCCAGATTTGTCTTCGGTGGGATATAATGTTAATAGTGAAAGAATTTCACAATTTTTAGAGAGAGCATGAATGACACTCTGTTGAAGGTATTACTTGAACGAAACGTTGAAGGAAGGCAGTCAAGAGGTAGGCAAAGATACACATGGGAGCGAAACATCATGAGATGGACAAGTGGGAGTGAGACATCATGATATGGACAAGTGGGAGCGAGATATCATGACATAGACAAGTGGGAGCGAGACATCATGAGATGGACATACTACAGTCTACCAGAGAGCACCACTAACGCAACATACAGAAGATGGAGGTCTGTTGAAGCCGACCTTTGATGTGGAGTCGGCACCTGATGATGATGAGAGACTTTACTTTCTCAAAATCCTGCAGGTTATCAGGATGTGATTCAAAAATGGAGTGTGTCTCAGTATGGCTATGATATCTGCACATATAGCAATCATGGTCTGGACTTCTAGTTCAGGGTACAAAGAATAGGACACTGTCTTCTTTCCATGCATGTCATAGGAGGAGACTAAGGAAAGTTGGAGGAAAGACTGATAAAATGTGAACAAAATCATCATTGTCATATCTTGTCTTAATTCTTGGATATAAGGTTTTTATAATTAAGATTAAGATCACATGTTCCGAAAGCTGAAGATTGGCGAAACAGGTCTATGCAACTGTGGACTGAGCCCAGAGACTGCAGAACACATTCTTCATGCCTGTCAACTCTACCTAGAAGAGAGAGAGAAAATATAGCCTACTGAGATGAAACTACTTCCAGACTTAAGGGGTTCCATTGATGACCTGACACGAATCACATAATTCATTGAATCTATTGGTGCTGTAACCTGATATCTGACTGAAGAATGATGAAGAAGCTGAAAGTAAAACTCTAATCTGGAGCTGACAGTAAAACTCTAATATGACAATCTGGAGTTGAAAGTAAAACTCTAATCTGGAGTTGAAAGTAAAACTCTAATCTAGAGCTGAACATAAAACTCTAATATGGCAATCTAGGGCTGAAAGTAAAACTCTAATCTGGAGCTGAAACTAAAACTCCATCTCCTGGACAGGAAAAAATGTGACACACTTGGTGTTCTACAATCATTAACATCAATACAATAAAAATGTTAATATAATAATCCTACAGCAGAGCACCCAGACAACTCATACAGCAGAGCACCCAGACAACTCATACAGCAGAGCACCCAGAGAACTCATACAGCAGAGCACCCAGACAACTCATACAGCAGAGCACCTAGACAACTCATACATCAGGGCACCCAGATAACTCATACAGCAGAGCACCCAGACAACTCATACAGCAGAGCACCCAGATAACTCATACAGCAGTGTACGTAGACAACTCATACATCAGTGTATGCAGACAACTCATACAGCAGAGCACCCAGACAACTCATACAGCAGTGCACCCAGATAACTCATACAGCAGTGCACCCAGATAACTCATACAGCAGTGCACCCAGATAACTCATACAGCAGTGCACCCAGATAACTCATACAGCAGTGCACCCAGACAACTCATGCAGCAGTGCACCCAGAAAACCCATACAGCAGTGCACCCAGATAACTCATACAGCAGTGCACCCAGATAACTCATACAGCAGTGCACCCAGACAACTCATGCAGCAGTGCACCCAGAAAACTCATACAGCAGAGCACCCAGAAGACTCATACAGCAGAGCACCCAGATAACTCATACAGCAGTGCACCCAGATAACTCATACATCAGGGCACCCAGACAATTCATGCAACAGTGCACCCAGACAACTCATGCAGCAGTGCACCCAGACAACTCATACAGCAGTGCACCCAGAAAACTCATACAGCAGTGCTCCCAGATAACTCATACATCAGGGCACCCAGACAATTCATGCAACAGTGCACCCAGACAACTCATACAGCAGTGCCCCTCCCCCCAGAGAACTCATACATAATGGCATTTTTTATCCCTTTTTTCTTGAAGATTCACGCCCATGAACTCGATATATTTGACATGCTGCTCCTGATGCCCATCCAGAAGATAGTGGGTGGTTTTGACCTCATTGATAAGTTCTCTGCGTTTCTCTTTACCTTCAAACATCTGAGGAATATATAAATAGAAATAAGAATATGGATATGTGCTATCTTCAGTGGTATAGTGGTTAGTAAGTCAGTCTCACAAATTTAATTTATTAAAACATTCACATGGGTAAATATGCAAAACAGTTGACATAGTACCTGTGATAGGAATGGATGTTTACGCAGTTGTACACGTAAGTGGTACCTGTGATAGGAATGGATGTTTACGCAGTTGTACACATAAGTGGTACCTGTGATAGGAATGGATGTTTACGCAGTTGTACACATAAGTGGTTACTCTAAATTCTGCAATAGTTGAAAAGTATGTCCTATAACGGGGTATGGTACAATTATTATTGATGTGGAATCTTCCCGGCAGAGTGGTTATACCAATTGCCTTGTAATTATAATTTTGGTCTGTATGTCCTCTCTGGAATGTTAGGAAGATAAAATAATCAACATATGACTATTGTCCGACAACTTTCAATGTAATAATAACACTGAATAGAGAATGCAGGGATTGATGTCCAACAGTGGTGGAGTCGGAGGTAGTTGCTCTGATCAGTGAAAGTTCCAGGGAAGGTGATATGATTATATATACAGTTGGGCCGGTTGAGAGACACATCAGAGTGCCTAGGCCTTCACTGCTCAAAGGTGGGAGGATACTATCAGAGAGGAAAGTGGTGCATTTGCTCAGACGACAAGCAGCATGACAATAGAGATTACGCGGATAACAGAAGCTTTGAAATGGGTGTGCTCGCAGACTATCTGCGCGCATGCCTGTATACTCAGTGACTCCATGAGCATGATTGTGAAAGTTCCGACGGGGTACAATCGGGAACAGTGACTGGATGCAGAATTCCTGTATACCTGTATGCGTAAAGTGACTTTTATTTTTGTGCCGGAACATGCGAGAGTCATGAGTAAGGAGAGAGCGGACAGGTTGGCCGCACACGCTGCTACTATGGCTGTTGGTGGAGCGATGGATCGGGCAGAGATTTTGAATGCCCTATGGGAAAGCACACAAACAAATGACTGTATAAGTGATGATGACTCTTGTTCCATGACTAGAATAAGGGAGCTTGGTTTGAAATGTGGTGTCGCTAGAAAAGAGCGCTTTCGTGGGCGAGAAAGAATAATGGTCAATTAATGGCGTTCTGGGACCATCAGTCAACGTGTAATGGCAGATACACTCAAGGAAAGATCTGAGCAACTATGGACTTGTCCGGAGTGCAGTGACGATGATCCAACAATTAACTACTAATATCTAACTGGGACTTTGAGTCTGCATACTCTAGAATAACTGCTGGAACAGAAAGTGGAGAACTTAAGGGAATACCCTGAGTGCCACGATGCAGGTTTCTAATCAAGAATCAACTCTTTGTGTCTTGTGCAATCAATTCTTATTCCATATTCAATAGTAAAAAAGTTAAGTAACCCATAGCATTTATTAAAGCCGTAGGGGTGTGAGATGTTAGCGATCTCACATTTCAGTGGCTCTGCAAATGAGGGCAGTAGCCATCTCCTCTCCCTCGCAGTCTTTACTTTCCGGATTAATCTGGTACCCATTTGAGGCTGGGTTGACCTGGGAGCCGTTGCGATCTGAAAAATATTTTCGCCTCAACTGAGGTATGAACCCAGGATGACTCATATGCGAAGCCAGTGCACTAACCACTGCTGTATCCCCACATTCAATACCTACAGATGATCCCAAAAAAAGCGTTGGCCAGATTTATTCATATGAGCTTTGAAGTAATCTGTTTTAAGGGTGCACCACGAGGAGGTATTGGTTATGATTTGTCAATATGGTTCTGGTTATCTCTATGACGCATCCCTTTATAACAAATATCCTTTTATAACAAATTTGCCTAAATAAAAACACTTTTACAATCCCCAATTATATTTACTCCTTATTGTTTGTACTGTATTTAGCTAATTTCTGTTATTACATACAAATTTATTAGGTCCAGACCAAGTTGTTATAATGAGATTCCAATGTTGCAGGACAATGGTCCCACTAGATTTCCAGCAGAATGTAGTCCAAGGACAGAAATGTGTTGTGTCACCATTTTATTTGTGCCAGTGGCACTATGCATCAAACTTCAGCATCAATAATTTAAAGATGTGTACCTCACTACAAGTGATTTTAACTTTTTTTTAAATATATATATAGTGGAATATCTTTATAACAACTTGGTCCGGATCTACAAAATATGTATGTAATAACAGAAATTTGCTATAACCAGTACAAGAATCTCCTTATAACAACTTGGTCCGGATCAACAAAATATGTATGTAATAACAGAAATTTGCTATAAGCAGTACAAACAATATAGAATAAATATTATTGGGGATTCTTAAAAGTGTTATATAGGGAAATATGTTATAAAAGAATGCGCTATAGAGGGATTCACAGCAGTAATAAGACAAATAACTGAAATTACTGACCATTGTCTGGATGGCCCGTCCTCTAATAACCTGTTGGATTAACACAACAGCAGCGTACTTCGTTTCCACTTTCTAAAGAATATAATGAAATAAACATTTCATTAAAAAATTCAAAGATTGTACATCAAATATGAAACCCCCCCCCCAAACACCGCCAAAGACGGATATATCGAGCAAATTTGCACAAATACAACGTTGGCAAGATGCATATCCATTTTGTAGACTGCATCCTGCTAGAATCTATAGATATCACAGTAGGGTCATTGTCCTGCTACAAGGGAGATCCATTGGGAGTGTGAGAATGAACAATGAAGAAGAACATGACATGACCAATAGTTCATTCATTTTCATTTTGCACTGAAATTAGCGCATAGGGCAGAGGTCAGATCTCTCCAATTCTGTCTGTTCAAAGCTATTCTGTGCAGTTCTTGAATAGTATGAATATTGGTTGTTTTACTTTCTCTAAGTATTGTTCTTCTGAGTGTTTCTTTTGGTCTACCCCTGGCTCTTTTGCCTGTATGTATCCATTCAAGAGATTGGTGGTGTATTCTGTTGGTGTCTGCGCGTAGGACATGTCCGATGTAGGACCAACGGCGTTTTCTGATAACATCTGTGATGAAATTTTGATGTGTCTCTTCTCTGATTTTATCATTCGATTTGAATTCACTCCAATGGGTGTTAGTTATCCTACGAAGACATTTGTTCTCGAAACTCAGTAATTTCTTTTCTGAAGATAAAGAGCTTTTCCAGCTCTCACATCCATATGATAGCACCGGAATAATGCAGAAATTAAATAAGCGCATTTTCGTGCGTGTGCTGATTGACTTTGACTTCCAGATATTAGACAGTGACCAATAGTTTGTTGGTTGCTAATTCAGAGGTTTACGAGATCATGTCTTCTGACACAATGTCATTGTGT
The DNA here is from genome assembly GCA_034231615.1 of Meghimatium bilineatum. NCBI lineage: Eukaryota > Metazoa > Mollusca > Gastropoda > Stylommatophora > Philomycidae > Meghimatium > Meghimatium bilineatum. Next base: position 16,860,026 of record CM067302.1, read on the forward strand.
GATATATGTTGTGTGTTGTTTTGTTAAGCTGTATATGTTGTGTATTGTATTGTTAAGCTGTACATGTTGTGTGTTGTATTGTGAAGCTGTACATGTTGTGTGTTGTATTGTGAAGCTGTACATGTTGTGTGTTGTATTGTGAAGCTGTACATGTTGTGTGTTGTATTGTGAAGCTGTACATGTTTGTGTTGTATTGTGAAGCTGTACATGTTGTGTGTTGTATTGTGAAGCTGTACATGTTGTGTGCAGAAGTGTAGCTCTTATTCTTCTGCTGCAAAATTCATACTGATTACAGGATGTAGTTTAGAAAATGTGTTGTGTCATGGTTTACAGTTTGACCGCATTATCTCATGTTTTCCTTGGCACATTTTTCCTTTCTGTTTCAGCATGGGTTACTTTAATCGTCAATGGGATGGTTTAATCAAGTCCCATCTACAAATGACTTAGTTACCTTCTAAGATATGCATGACAGATCACAATGTTATTATTCTATGTCTATCTATTAGTACTTGACTTGAGTACATAGGTTGAATGTCTTGACAAGATCACATTTTTTTGGGAATGTGGTTGATCAAGTACAAAAAACGTGTTACGTGAGTCGCATGGTGATTCGATGCCGCTCGAATGGACCTGTTTTAATTTCCAACAGCTCTAAGAATTATTTTCATTTATCCTTATGCTTCCTACTTGAATGCTTCCTACCTGCTTCCTATTAGTAGTATTAGGTTTTTGTAATATTTGTCTGTCTATTAGTAGTAGTAGGTTTTTGTAACATTTGTCTGTCTATTAGTAGTAGTAGGTTTTTGTAACATTTGTCTGTCTATTAGTAGTATTAGATTTGTGTAATATCTGTCTATTAGTAGTATTAGGTTTTTGTAATATTTGTCTGTCTATTAGTAGTAGTAGGTTTTTGTAATATTTGTCTGTCTATTAGTAGTATTAGATTTGTGTAATATCTGTCTATTAGTAGTATTAGGTTTTTGTAATATTTGTCTGTCTATTAGTAGAAGTAGGTTTTTGTAAAATTTGTCTGCCTATTTATTATATTTAAATAAAAATAAAAATGTAACAAATATTGCTAAGATATAATGATATTATCCATTTGTAAGATATATTATCCTTTGGATATATATATATATATATTGCAACAAATAAAACCGTGACACAATGCATATCCATTATCTGGATTGCATTCTGTTGGATATTTAGTAGGGCCAAGGTCCTGCTAAAGAGAGAACTAGCGGGAGCTTGAGAATGAATTCTGATGACGAAATTAAGTGCGTATTAAAAGACACGGCACCTTGTTGAAGACATTACTTGAAGGCAGAGTTGAGGGGAGGTGAGAAAGAGGTAGGAAGATACAAATCGGAGAAAAACATCTTTTGATGGATAAGATACAGTCTAGCAGTCTAATGTTTTTTGGAAGGTGATAGGTTAGCACAAGAAGATGGGAAGTTCTGTCACATCCAGCCTGAGTCCTGATCTATCTTGTGACTTTGATTTGTTTGGACCCCTAAAGACAACTCTAAAGCAACAACGATTACTATGTAATAAAAATAATATAACAGTGATCAGATTGTTTACTGTGCAAATTAAGTCCTTTTCAGAAAGAATTAACCATCACACAAACAGTGGGTAACCATCTACCCAAACAGTGGGTAACCATCTACCCAAACAGTGGGTAACCATCTACCCTAACAGTGGGTAACCATCTACCCAAACAGTGGGTATACATCTACCCAAACAGCGAGTAACCATCTGCCCAAACAGTGGGTAACCATCTACCCAAACAGTGGGTAACCATCTGCCCAAACAGTGGGTAACCATCTACCCAAAAAGTGGGTAACCATCTACCCAAACAGTGGGTAACCATCTACCCAAACAGTGGGTAACCATCTGCCCAAACAGTGGGTAACCATCTACCCAAAAAGTGGGTAACCATCTACCCAAACAGTGGGTAACCATATACCCAGACAGTGGTTAACCATCTAACCAAACAGTGGGATGCAAGTTTGAATCAATATGGTGATTTGTTTAGATGACTCCAGGTGTATATATGTTCCCAAATAATTACTTTACTTAATTATAACACAACAGCCGATGTACCTTTCCTAATCTTGTAATAAACTCACTCTGCCAGAGTGTATTTGAACATGCCTAATATACATCTAAATACATCAGTTTACAACATATTTTTGTGTATGCACACATTGAATCACTGTATTGAAGCCGTGCAATCATATAGGCTGTTTCATATCAAAGGTGGCAATGAAAGGAAAAGTTCAGTAAAACTGTCTCATCATCAGGTGACATTCTTTCCAGAATATAGTCTACCCAAAGGATCTCGTGAATTCTCTGCAGTCTTGAGCAAGTTGTCCTGCCTCTTTTAGTAACATGCGCAGTCATTCCTGAATGTCCAACGGCATATTGGGTGGTCTTTTTCCCTGTTGCCTTCTATCATCCCCTCCAGTAACACTCTCTCCATGCCATCGTGTCTCTTAATGTGACCAAAAAAACTAGCTTTTTCTTTAATATGGTATTCAGAAGCCAGTCTTCCTGGACGTTAATTGTTCTCAACACCTCCTGGTTTGTTTTCCTTGCAGCCCATGGTATTCTTAGAACTCTTCCATAGCATTTTAATTCAAATGATGTTATTCTCTTTGCCATTGTTTTATTTAGTGTCCATGCTTTACATCCTTAATGTCGACACATGAAACATGTTCATGGTAAACACAAACTGTCTACAATGAGGTAAATGAAAAATATTGAAAAAAACAAACAAGCAGAGAATGGTTCAAATTCCATTGTACAAATAAAATAAATACATAGGGTCAATATTTTGACCATAAGGCCTGTATGAAGATAGGGAAAAACAAACATAAACAGGATATAACATTACATCAAAACAACATGTGAAGGCAGTATTTAGACATCTATGTTATCATGCAGAAGAATGAGATAAAAGTGAAATCGAACACAACAGAAATATCCAAAGTTACATGTCTGGATAGATTAGTAGACATGTACAATGTAAAAATAAGTGTAGTAAAAGTTAATCTTAATCAAAATAAAAACTCCTTGAATTAAAAAAAAAATTTGTAAAGTTGGCAACATTGATAAAACCAAATTGTAATGCTTTCATGTGATTGGACGTTATCATACAAAATGGCGGAACATGCCTGCTATCACACACATGCTCCTTGACTTTCAAACATGGAGGAACATGTGTGTTCTTAGTGCAGACATAAATCATTCTCTGCATGGAGAAATATGAACTAAGGGAAGGGGAGTATGACTACACTCTCTAATACTTTCGTAACTGCATGTTTTCCTGCGAAGGAGTCCAGGGAGGTTTTTTATGAACTGTAGAAATAAAGAACGCTTTGTCATAGCAGACACAGCTACATGTACAGTAAGGATTTTGATTGTACCTCACAAAGAAAAAATTATTTCCCAAACATTAGTTGAACCAGAGACCTCAAGGGTCAAGGAGTAGGATTAAAAGAGGAATATCTCGGATGAATCAGGTAAAGAATATTATTCCACATGTATGTTCACCGGATGACACACATCCTGGTGCCGGATTACAGAATGTGCCATCAGAACCATGAAATGCCTTCTCAGCACACATCAGACTTAAAAGAGTGTATCCGCTACAGATCTTCTTAGTGATGGAATCAATTCTGGTCTTGAATAGTGAGAATTAGTCTGACATGGGGGGGCACTAATTTATGGTTCTGTTGTTCACAATATGTACTGCTCATGTGTCTTTATGGAACAGGTTGAAATGAGAATTGTAAGTGAAGATGGTGGTGAATTTTCTACAGTTACATGTAGTATAACCATGGAGAACATGGTGGTAACCAATGGCGTGGCTTAAGTCTCAAACGTACACTAATTTATGCTTTCTCAGTGACTCAATGATCATCATCATCAGGTAGCCTATAATTAACAGGATATAGTAGTCATCACAGCCTTTTGAAACATCTGTCGATCTTGAGCCACTCTTCCTGTTTATGTTATTGTCATGTTCAGGTGGTATTTGATGCCCTGCATACATATTTCTCTTGGTCTACCTCTTGTTCATCTCCCTGGCATCATCCCCTCCATTATGGTCTTCTCTAGGATGTTCATAGTATTTGGTATGGCCAAAATATTGTAATCTTCTGAAAAGAACCATGCTGTTTAGCCAGTTTTCTTTTACATTCATTTCTCTCAGGATAGCTATCTTGGTAATCTTTTTGGACCATGTTATTCTGAGGATTTTTCTGTAACATTATGTTTCAAATGCTCTTGTTTTATTTTTCACTTTGTTAGTGAATGACTCATTGAGAATGCTAGGAAAAATAGATAGTGGCCGAGCAAGCAGACAGTGGCTTGAGTTTCAAGCCTACACGCATGTTATCTCAGTGACTGCATGAGCTTGCTAAGACAGATTGAGAATGGCTGAGCACACAGACAATGGTGGGAGGCAGTAAAGAGGTCTAATATGATCAGAATAAATTTTAAATATGTGCCTGGACGTACCAGTGTCTGAGGAAATGAACATGCTGACAGGCTTGCTGACATGGCGATCATGGAGACCAGATAAGCTATGGACTTAGCTGATATTCTGAATACTTTTAGGGAGATATGACGACCACCCGATGCAACAAATACTTGTGAATCTGCACCCCTGAGCAGACTACATGAGCACCATGTCAAGAGGGGTATGGTTAAAGAAGAGAGCTATGCAGGTAACCAGAGGAGTCTGGTAAACAAACACAGAGTAGGTGTGGCCAGTCGCTTTACTATCAGGGATATCTTTAGGAGGAGATTTGAGCACTTATGGACCAGTGTGCAGTGAGGATGATCAACTAACTATACACACGGATCCCTGCTCCCTTTCCAAACAGAAGACTTTTTCATAAGATACCACTAAGAGTTTAAGTCTACTGGGTATGAAAGAAAGTTCTGGAAGAAATATCCTAATGGTACATAGGAAACTTGAGTTTCCTCACTTGTAATTCCTGAGGATTCTTCTTCTTCATCAGCATTTATTCTTAAACTCCCGCTGGATTTCTCTTGTAGCAGGAGAATGGTCCCTTCTATATTTCCAAATTCTAGATTTTTAGTCTAGAGAAAGGAAACACGTTCTGGCGTGGTTTTATTTGCGCTAATGGCCTGACACATCTGTTTTCTATGGTACTCATGAGAATTAAAACAAACAAAGAATAAAATAAACTTACCTCATTTTCCAATATTTTGTTTGGATACTGGATAGAAAGCATAGATAAAACCAGAAATACTTGAATGAACACATTTTCAATAAATATACACACTGTAGTATATTTATAATAAAGTACTGAGTAAAAATATACATATGTCTTCTATTTATAAACTATACATTGGCACTTTATGTATAAAATATACTTGTTCTATATGTATAAAAATTATTTAGGAAAGAATGTAAATGGAAGAGCATAGTACATTTCATTTTTGTTGTTGTGTGTTGTGAAGATATGTTAACTAATTGGGTTTCATGATACCTTGGTTGCTGGCGTGCTTCTTGCTTGGGCAGTACTGTAGTCCTGCTCGATGTAAGGGTTGGCCTAACCAATCTTAAGTTTCCAGCTTCTGTTGGCCAGACTAAGCCTCCATCTCCACTTCAAGGAGTTGGTCTCAATTGGGGAGGGGGGGGGGGAGGAAAGAATAGTACATGAAAACACCACAGATGGTTAGTTGGTTGGTTGGTTGTTGATCCAGCGGTCCATGAGCTCATGCCCTTTGACCCAATGCCATTAAATAGCATTATATTGCTGGAAAGTCTGTAGATTTTCGGCCCACCCTGGGACAGAGCCAGAGAGTAACTATCATCCTCCAGGAAGGTAGGTTTCAATCTATGCACTGCTCCGAGCCACTGTAGCCAAAATAGTGTTCACTGTGCTCATTCCCCACCACTTATTGATTACTGGTTATGCCGAACTTCTCTATTGCTCCATGCATGCAACCAAATGTTGAAGTCATAAGGATTGTCACGTCCTGAGTCACTGTGCCACTATGATGGGTCTCAGCCATAGCAAAGAACATATGCTGTCAGATTCCTCCTCCCCAGTGCGCACGGTACATCTCTGGCTCCCTCTCAACCACAGAGGGTGCATACATATATATTCAGGTAAACATAAAACACATTTAACAACAAAAATAAAAGCATAATTGTATAGATGACGTGCCATGAAGCTTCTATAAGAAGATAACCTCAATATAACAGCATGTCATCCACTAAGGTTTTCTGTTGTATGGGTGGTATGTCTTGTGGGCCATTAGTGGACCCACAGATGCAACCACATGCGTAAAAACACAGATAAAATTTGAGTAAATTATGCATTCATTCACACATACTCAGCAGCAGTAGGCAACTTTCTGTCTTTCCGGATGATAGTATTGTTGTAGTGCTATAATAAATATAATCTATGACCCATGGTGAAGATGGATGTGAATGACAAGACCAATCTGAGCCACAAAGAGTCTTCACAGTATGCACAAGAAATCACAGGCCCACTTGTACCATCGTTCTTCGGTCAGATATCAGGTTGCAGCACCAATAAATTGTGTTATTCGTTTCAGGTCATCCATGGAACCCCTCAGGTCTGGATGTAGTGCCATCTCAGTAGGCCATATTTTCTCTTTCTCTTCTTGGTAGAGTTGACAAATATGAAGAATGTGTTCTGCAGTCTCTGGGCTCAGTCCACAGTTATACAGGTACCATCACGTGCTTTTGTGTGTCTTCTTAAATGTGCAGCACTTGAAATATCTGCTATCACTTGCTCCTTTGCCCTTAATAATTTTCCTAACCTTTGCCCTTAATAATTTTCCTAACCTTTGCCCTTAATAATTTTCCTAACCTTTCCCCTCCATGCAACACTATCCATGACCTCATGCTTCTATCATTCCATATCATTGCCTGTATCATGCATATTCTGTTTGCATATGTATGCACAACAATAAATATATATATATATGATGTTCGTCCGTCGTGATCGACGATGACCAAAAACTCAACCATAATAATAATAACAATAAATAATAAAATAATAAAGTTAATAGTGCGTTTTTAAATGACTAGCAAGTCCAATGCGCGCACAAAATGTTCTTTTACAGAATTGACAACAATAGAAGGTATCTGTGTGAGGTTGAGATGTTTTTTCTTTTCTACGTGTCCGCTTCTGTCTTGCAGTTTCTTGTCTGAATTCTTCTGCCGCTAGTGCTCACGTTCTAATGCTGTAACGCCATGCTGTTCTATCCTGAGCGAGGCTCTCCCAAGCGCCTACGTCAATGTTAAGATGTTTCAAGGATGACTTGAGCGTGTCTTTGAAACGCTTTTTCTGTCCACCAGCTTTTCGAAATCCTGCCTTGAGTTCTCCATAATATATTTGTTTTGGCAAACGAGAGTTCTCCATACGCACAAGATGGCCTGCCCAGCGTGCCTGCGCCTTCATAAGTATTGAGTGGATGCTTATTGATGTTGATTTTTCCAACACCTCGTAGTCTGGTACTTTGTCCCACCAATGGATGTTTAGTAATTTACGTAGGCAGGTAAGATGGAAATGATTTAACTTTCTTGCATGTCTAGCATACACTGTCCACGTTTCGCAGGCGTATAGTAAGGTTGGTATAACAGCAGCATGATATACTTGTAGTTTGGTGGTTGTTCTTATACCTCTTCTGTCCCATATATATATGTGGTATGTGTGTGCGAGTATGTATGTATATATTTATATATGTATTTATATACATAGACACACAACCCATATCCAGTCATTCTCATGATTATTTCCTTCACTTTCATAACATTTTCTTTGGAAAATTGTTAAGTTTGGGAGGTTGGTTTTTTTTGGGGTGTCTCTTACCCTACTTTTGGCTACATTCATAGTGCTAAAAATCATGTTTTGACACCCCCTCCTCCCCAATTTATGTACTCGAGTACTACAGTACAACCAAACAGCCCTTCAGTGATTTCTACTTTTACTGATGATGATGATGGAGGGAAATCTTGACCTGTCCAGTCTTTGATGTTGCCCGTCCTTTATTTTTCTTTCTGCTTTTTCCATCTCCAACTGCTCTGCAGGATTATTTTTGACAAGGAACAATGATGACATTACATGTCAACATGAACTTTGTCATTGTTTAAGTATTGAAGGTAGGATCTGTCTAAACATTGTCATTGTTTTAGTATTGAAGGTAGGATCTGTCTAAACATTGTCATTGTTTCAGTAATGAAGGTAGGATCTGCCTAAACATTGTCATTGTTTCAGTAATGAAGGTAGGATCTGCCTAAACATTGTCATTGTTTTAGTATTGAAGGTAGGATCTGTCTAAACATTGTCATTGTTTCAGTAATGAAGGTAGGATCTGCCTAAACATTGTCATTGTTTCAGTAATGAAGGTAGGATCTGCCTAAACATTGTCATTGTTTTAGTATTGAAGGTAGGATCTGTCTAAACAATGTCATTGTTTCAGTAATGAAGGTAGGATCTCTCTAAACAATGTCATTGTTTTAGTATTGAAGGTAGGATCTTTCTAAATAATGTCATTGTTTTAGTATTGAAGGTAGGATCTGTCTAAACAATGTCATTGTTTTAGTATTGAAGGTAGGATCTGTCTAAACAATGTCATTGTTTTAGTATTGAAGGTAGGATCTGTCTAAACAATGCCATTGTTTTAGTAATGAAGGTAGGATCTGTCTAAACAATGTCATTGTTTTAGTATTGAAGGTAGGATCTGTCTAAACAATGTCATTGTTTCAGTAATGAAGGTAGGATCTGTCTAAACAATGTAATTGTTTTAGTATTGAATGTAGGATCTGTCTAAACAATGTCACTGTTTTAGTATTGAAGGTAGGATCTGTCTAAACAATGTCACTGTTTTAGTATTGAAGGTAGTATCTGTATGTCTGCTACAATAATCTCTATAGTATTATTTAAATACACATTTGTCTTATACTCATTATTTAGGATGCAGCCTTCAACACAGTTTTTTTGTGACTGTAGTGATTTACTAGGCAATATAAACACATTCAGTAGTTTACCATTGCTTTCTGAATGATCTAATAGCATATGGTGGGATTTGATTCCAGTTCCAAGGTCGTCAAACAAGGCGAGCAAGATCTTACTAACAATAGTTATGAAAAGAATACAGCAAAAATTAGAAACCGAAGTTAATGAGGTACGAGCAGGATTCTGCAATGATCATTTACTAAATATGAGAAACATTATTGAAAAATGTAGGGAATACAAAGCAGATCTATACATGTGTTTTATTGACCATTCCAAAGCATTTGATTGCATCGATCTGTATCTATGATCACAGAGGTGGCTTCATTTTTCGTCAGCGGCTTCATTTTCTCATTCTTCCATTAATAGTTCATTTTTTAAAATATAACGTGACGGTAAAATGTTTGATAAATATTTTGCAACTGGAGGAGCATCATGTTCTGTAACACTCCACCATACAGTCAAACCCCCAAAAAATGCTCTCTATAAGAAATTCATAGAATTTGTTTTTAACTCTTATATTGAAGGCATATATCCATTTCTCCACCAATAACCTTCTACAATACTTTAACACTTATATTGAAGGCATGTATCCATTTCTCCACCAATAACCTTCTACAATACTTTAACACTTATATTGAAGGCATGTATCCATTTCTCCACCAATAACCTTCTGCAACAATAAGCAGAAAAAAGATCAACTTACATTAGACATGTACTTACATTAGACATGTACTTAGAAGAAATTAGAATACACTGCTACTATCTATCTATATTATAGACAAGACATAATGAACTTGTAGATAAGGCATCATGGTCTGGTATTGAACCCGTGACTCCTGAATACAGGGCAAATGGCTTAACTACACCACACCACAGTAGGTGATACTAGAGGTAATGTGGAGACATAATGAGTAACTTTGACCAATGGAAGGGAATAGCCAACTCCACCCCTAAACCTCCTAATTCGTCTTTTACAACATGCATGGCAGGTCACAATGAAGTTAATATTTGCACTCCTTTTTGGTCTACAGAAACACCTGGTTAAAACGGCACCTGATGATAGCGATTCCTGAAATATGACTATAAACAACATATGAGATGTAGTCAGATAAATCATACAGTGTACTCACATCTACCAAGAGTTCAGTCTCAGGAGTAGGTGGTGTTTCAAAATTCTGAGTTACATGGAATGTTGGGTGCTTGGGTACTTTTTCTGTGAGGATTTTTTGCCTGTAGCTCTGTGGATGGATGTAATAATGTGGGCATGGCTGACAGTCAAGACAGTAATACTATTGGTGAGATTGTGATTCCATCACTTCTGTGAAAGCAGTGATGATGTTGATGATGATTACAGTGAAGATGATAGTGCTGATGATGACAGTGATGATGATAATAATAATGACAATGATGATGGTGACAACGATGATGGCGACAACGATGATGGCGACAACGATGATGGCGACAACGATGATGGCGACAACGATGATGGTGACAATGATGATGGTGACAACAATGATGGTGACAACAATGATGGTGACAACGATGATGGTGGCAACGATGATGGTGACAACGATGATGGTGACAACGATGATGGCGACAACGATGATGGCGACAATGATGATGGCAACAACGATGATGGCGACAACGATGATGGTGAGGATGATGGTGACAATGGAGCTTTTTTTCTTTTGCATTCGTTGTCAAATTCCTGCAGATTAGCAGGGTGAAGTCCGGAGAACTGAATGCATTGTGTCATGGTTTACAGAAGTGCTGCGATATCTGAGGGATTTTGTCCTGACACATCCAACTTCAGCATGGCTTTGGATCACTTTGTCCCTATATGAGTTGGAACAGCCAACTCCATAACTTCCTTAGTCACCTCTTACAACATGCATGTCAGGCAAACAGTGTTGCTATTCTTTTCTCCCCTTCCGGGTCCTGGCAACACATGGGTGACAATGAAGCTAACAATGGAGATAATATTTATAACTATGGTGGTAATATTTTATGATGGTAGTGGCAGTTGTGACGTTAGGTGTGATAGTGGTTGTGATGTTAGGTGTGATAGTGGTTGTAATGTTAGGTGTGATAGTGGTTGTGATGTTAGGTGTGATAGTGGTTGTGATGTTAGGTGTGATAGTGGTTGTGATGTTAGGTGTGATAGTGGTTGTGATGTTAGGTGTGATAGTGGTTGTGATGTTAGGTGTGATGGTGGTTGTGATGTTAGGTGTGATAGTGGTTGTGATGTTAGGTGTGATAGTGGTTGTGATGTTAGGTGTGATAGTGGTTGTGATGGCTGCTGTAGTGGTAGGTGTAATGGTGGTTGTAAACAGTGGTCGGCTGTCATTGGTCTTGCTAAGTTAGTCTCAGTTGTTATTCTTCTTCTTCATCGTTCATTCTAAAACTCCTGCTGGATCTCCCATGCAAGACCATTGTCCTACTAGATTTCTAGCAGGATGTAGTCCAGAGAATGGAAATGTGTTGTGTCACCGTTCAATTTGCGCCAATGGCCCGACACATCTGTCTTTGCCGGAAGTTGTTATTCAACACAACACATAAGACTTGAGCAAGAAAATAACTACATAGGTTGCTATTGCCAATAGGAAAGTGTAACTTATCTACAGATAAGCATCTCAGGAGACAGAAGTATATATGTACCGGTAGTTATTTCAGTTTATGCTGACAATGTCCGCAGTGACAGATCTAGCAAATCGACATCAACAAAATACACTGCTCATAGAAAATGAAGAGGAGAGAAAAGAAAACAGTGACGGCTAAAATGTTTTGTCTACGAAGAATACTCGGAGTGTCATTAAGAGATAGAATTAGAAACGATAACATCAGACAGATAAAAACGATACAAGTATTGGAACACATCAAGAGACAACAGATCAAGTGGTTTTCACATGCTTCCAGACTACCAACAGACAGCATGCCACAGATGGTCATGATACATAGACATCATGGCAATAAAGCCAGAGGCAGACCATGTAAAAGATGAATCACAGAAATCAAAGAGGCCACGGGAACAAGCTTACAAACAGTACACAAGAAGGACATCTCCAGAGAAATTTTCTACCCCTGACACCACAAAGCAAACAAGGACCACAGTGTATAGACAGACAGACAGGCAGAGTTTGTGCTGTAAAACTAGACACTGTAACATGTTCCACTAACTTTTCCCTCAAACAAATATAATTATCTGATTTACCGTCTAAACGCAGTGTTTACCAACCATTTTTTTTAACATGCCCCACTTGTCTTTCTAAAATTCTGATTCCCCCCTCCCCATGTAACATACATATTTTTTTTATATTAATAAAATTGAATTTTTCACTCAATGAAGCCTAATTACAACTTGTTCAGGACACAAAACTTTGGTTTTCGGAAGAAATCACTAGAAAATTATTAAGAAAAAACAGTACCGGGTAAGCACATTTTCAAAACATATAATAGACAACCAAAACTCAAGTACAAACTAAATTGGCTTTCGAAACGACACCCTGAACAATAAAATTGCCCCCTTGTGGGGCAAAATGGCATGTATTAATGCCATTTTTTTACATATGTTGTTATATTTAGTTACGCCCGTGTGTTGCAGGGGCCCGAAATGGGAGCAAAGAATAGCAACACTGTTTACCTTCCACGCATGTCATAAAAGGCGACTAAGGAGGTTATGGGATGGAGTTGGCTGCCCCAACCCATATAGGGTCAGTGACCCAAAGCCATGCTGAAGTCGGATGTGTCAGGCTGAAAGGCGCAGATATCACAGCAATGCTGTAAACCATGACACAACGCATTCCGTTCTCCAGACTACATCCTGCTAGTCTGCAGGAGTTGGAGAACAAACACAGAAGAAGAAGAAGATATTTAGTTAGACATAATAAATGTATACTTTATTTTTGTGCATCATGTCCAGTTTTTGTACACAAATGAAATCCTTTGATCTTTTTCAGCGTACTAATTATTGTGTATCTAGAAAAGAAATTTTACCACTTCAGACATTACACTGGATACAACCTTACTACACCTTCTGTCTCGTGATCAAGAGTACAAAATCATGCAATTCCACACTTAAATCATGCCAATTGTATGGTAAACCAATCATGTGTAAATTATGTCTTATAATTGACTGTAAACATCTTAAAATATGTATGTGAGATGTACCGGTATATTGACAAGTAGACTTGTGATATATTTCACAAATAAATGAAAACTTTAAAGCAATAGCTGCATTATAATGAAAAATTAATTCATAGGGTCTATACCATTTCCAATTCACATACAAAATTTCAATTACATTTGTTATATATTTTGGTTATATAAATGATATGTCTAAGAAAGGCAGCAAGACAGAACAAGAAGATATGTGAGAACGGAAGAGACCACACAAAGTGTTGAAACAACATCGGAGGTCAAATATATTGAAAAAACAAAGTCGTGTGAGAATGATAATAGCAAGAAAATAACATGATAGAAACATTACCTCTGTTGAACTTTGAGGGGTCTTTTCTTTCTGGAATTGTGAAAAAAAAATTAGAAAAAAAGAAGAAAAGTTATGCACAATTATCATTGATGGCCTAGTTTTAAATCTGTTGGATATGATGGCAGATGTTACAGTAGTTGTGGATGGTTTTGTTAAAGTGTTGGTTGCGCTTGTTTTGTTGATGTCATAGTTGTTATTGTTTTGTTACTGTATGGTAGTTGTAGTTGCCTTGTTGATATGTGGTGTTATGGTTGTTTTGTTAATGTGCGGAAAATGAAATGTAGATAAAAATGACTGTTGATGATTTTTTTTTAAAGATTTGTTATTTCTTAGATAAGTTGTTAGTTGCTAATGCAATCATCATTAACCAGTGGCAAAACAATGTATAATCTGTGGATCACATATACTGAAAATTGTTTTGTTTTTGTATTATTATTATCGGGGTACTTGGACTGTTTCACTTGGGCAGTTTTGTTTTGGCAACGATACCTCACTGCTGCGATACATACTCTGTGTCAACGAAATAACCTGTAAGTTTATCGATGAAAGTTGGTTATAATAATTTTTTCCAACGCGCGGAAACTACGACAGCTTGGACCACAACTTAACTTCATGTAAAATACTCTTAAGGCAACACTTGAGGGCATTTTTTGATGTCCACAGTTCCAGATTGACTGATTTATTGTAATTCTCATGCAAACACATAGATTCTCACACCACAAGCAGATATTGAAGTGTATGCAAACTGATAATTCCTGTTGCTCACTGGTTGATTATATACACATATAAGGTGTTAATAATAACCAATCAAAACACAGAGAAATCATTACTTGTACACAAAACTGAGGTGAATAATAACCAATCAAAACAAAGAGATATTATTACCGGTACTTGTACACAAAACTGATGTGAATAATAACCAATCAAAACACAGAGATATCATTACCGGTACTTGTACACAAAACTGATGTGAATAATAACCAATCAAAACAAAGGTATATAGTTACCTCACTTTCTTTTGTGGATTGTCCACTATTTCTACACAGTCTTGAAACCGTAAACGTCTTTTTCAAATGATGAATTTTCTCTATTCTCGGGTTGAGAACAAATGCAGGAATGGTTGACTCAAGGTCCATTAACCCCTTGTCAGAATATTAACAAAATTGTCAGGAAACTATAGCTCTTTATTTACGGTTAAAATAATGTCTGATAATTTTAATCATCTTGAAAACAAATTGTATCTGAATTATTAATTATTACCAGACAGTGACTTCCTAACTTTCACCATTACTTCTCCACCCAAAGATCTAGATGGAAATCAAAAGACAGATAATATGTACAATTTTCATACCAACACTTTTCTACCAATGTCAAACATGGTCTTTAACAGTCTCGTACAAGAAGAAAATCATTACATGTGATAAAAAGTGTCTGAGAAAAGCTGCAATGGTTACCAAACTAGATAAAATATGAAATGAAGGAATTAGGAAAAGAGTTGGTATAATATCGTGTACTGAACATATTGAAAGACAGCAAGTAAAATGATTTAGTCACTTTATAAGAATGAACCTAAACCAAATGTCAATTATCTATTGTCTTTCCCCATGTGGTTTGTTATCTACTCTTGTCGATAAGTGTAGGGGTGATTGGAGCTCGAGCTTGCGTTCTAAAACTAGATGCGTGGCCTCGGCTGTGTTATGACTGTGTTTGTTCAAGATATCAATGACGTTTTCTATCCATCTTTTTCATAGTTTTCCTCTGGTTTTTTACCCTGATCTCATTTGGATATATGCCTGTATGGGCAACCTGTCGTGATGCATTTTCATAATGTGGCTAAACCACTTGATCTGTTCTCTCTCTATGTAATCTGTACAAGGTATTATACCTATTCTTTCCTTGATGTCTTAATTACGTAATCTATCGAGCCTAGAGAACCCGGCAGCTTTCTTCAAGCATTTCATCTCGCATGTCACTATCTTTCTATAATGTGAAGATGAGAGAGACCAGGTTGGCACTGGTAACACAATGTTGGTAGAAATATACTGTAGACAATTTGTCTTTTAACTTCCATCTCGATATTGGGATGAAGAAGTAGTGGTGCCAGTTGGTATGTTATTGCATTTGCCTTTTGACATCTCATCTCTATTTCTCTATCGAGGCTTCCATTTTCTGTGAAAATACTATCGAGATATTTGAACTCTGATGCTTGTTTTACTCCTATGTTGTTTATCTGTATGTTTAGTGGGCTCGGTGTTCTGCATATTTTCATAGTTTACCAATAAGAACATATACCAAATACGAGCATAGGCCCCAGGACATAAAGCTACAGGTAGACCAAGAAAACAGTGGATATAAATCATTAAGATAACCTTGAGAAAACATGGACATAATGCAACCAAGGCGACACATGTGTCTTTGGAATGATAGCTGCAGCTCCCGCATCTTATGCTTAACAGAAGGTGTGGATACTATCAACCATCATTCACATAGGGATCGACAATAGACAATTGTTACCAATGTGTTACCATCACCCAAAATGAGAGTAAAAAACAGTAACACTGCCGTCGTCCATGCAAGTCATAAGAGGTGACTAAGCGAGGATGAACTGAATAGTGTGCAGTGGAGGACAGTCACCCTCAGTTTCCTGGATGAGGAATATCCACAAGATATATGGGTCAGAGTATACACAGATGGGTCAGCACAGAATGCTGTGGGGAATGGAGGTGCAGGTGTGTATATAGAATATCCACACAAGCCTAGAGATACAATCAGAACACAGACAGGAAAATTCTGCAATAATTATGATGCAGAAATCCAGGCAATTAGTGTGACAGCTAAAAAAAACTGCTGAACTCCAACTCTGACCTACAGCCTGTGGTATTCCTGACAGATGCAAGGTCAGTGCTTCAAGCTCTCCAGTCTGGAAAACTAACAGACTTGAAAAAACTACTTAGTGAATTGTCTTACCAGTATAGGGTAACCATGCATTGGATACCCTCTCACTGTGGAATACCAGGAAATGAAAAAGCAGACCAACTGGCTAAGGAAGGTGCTGCTGAAGACCAACCAGATATACCAATCACCTACCATCAGAAAAAACAGATGATAAAGTCAATAAGAAAGCCACAAACACCAACACAAGATGACTATCACATTATGAACAGATCAGAACAAGTTATAATTCTACATCTCAGAACAGGACACAACTGACTCCGCAGTCACATGTATACAAAGTTCAAGATTGGCAACACAGCCATGTGTACATGTGGACAGGCAGTACAGAGTGCCAAACATATACTTCAAGAGTGTTCTGAGCATGAAACGCTGAGGCAGACATATTGGCCAGAGAAAACAACACTGGAATCAAAGCTCTATGGGACACTGTATGAATTACAAAAGACAGTGTGTTTTATTAAGGAGACAGAATTACAGATATAGACATGTTTCAAGTGAATGAAAGAAGAAGAATAAGAGGTGACTATGAAGATTCGCTGCCCCTCTAATCTTCATTGTGTGGATAATGTCCTTGGATGAGGATAACACTCATGTGTGAGGATGCCTCCTTAACACCCATGTGTGAAGTTAACATCCATGTGTGAGGATGCCTCCTTAACACCCATGTGTGAGGTTAGTGCCCATGAGTGAGGATGATTTCTTAACACCCATGAGAAGGGTGGGGGTTTAACAAAAGTTGACGTCAACAATACTTATTTTTTTCTAAAAATGTTGAAAAAACCCTGTATTTTTTTAACTTACTTTTTTGTTACCTAATTAAACTATTTTTATCAAATTAAACTATTTTTACAAAAGTAAAACTAGTTTTACCAAATTACACTATTTTTACAAAATTAAAACTATTTTTACAAAATTAGGTATTATTACCAAATTAAACTATTTTTACCAAAGTAAACAGGGAAGAATAGCTGAATTTCAGACAGTTTTTAGATAGGAAGATAGGGAGGGGTATGGCAGAGGGTTACCAAAATTTGTCAAGAAATTGGTGACGTATTTTATGACAACTGCCATATACCAATATTACCTGATAAGTGGAAAGATGCTTTGACCTCACAAGTAACAGTTCAGGGCTATGGTCCATCATTCCTCCCATTGTTTCCAAATTAACGTGTGTCCGAAGTTGAGGCTCCACATACTTTTTGCATTTGGCCTCTTTTGTAAAGTTGACCAAAAAGTCATAATGTTGCTTTGTCAACTTGCGTAGTGCTGAAAAGAAAATCATGGAAATATTTCACAAATCATGACACTTTAGATCATGACACTTTAGATCATGACACTTTAGAACTGCAACTGATTGACTCCGGAGCCATTTTTGTAAACCCCAGAATGATTTATTTACAGACTATTTAAAATATGGATCAGCATAGGCGTTAAATAGTACGGAATTGTTTTTGGTATTGATACTTATTTCAGTATTGATACAGGTTTAAGTATTGATACAGGTTTCAGTATTGATACGGGTTTCAGTATTGATACGGGTTTCAGTATTGATACGGATTTCAGTATTGATACAGGTTTCAGTATTGATACAGGTTTCAGTATCGATACAGGTTTCAGTATTGATACAGGTTTCAGTATTGATACAGGTTTCAGTATTGATACTGATACGGATTTCTCTATTTATACGGATTTCGGTATCGATACAGGTTTCAGCAGAGATACATATTTCGGTATTGATACGAATATGCATCCCCCCCCCCCCCCCCCCTGCGCAAAAATTGTTTTTGTTTTGGTGCTTTTTGTGTTTGATTTTTTCTTTAAAAAAGGCCATTTCATGTTACATCTTCCATCATTACTACCAATGCAGACATTTTGTATGCGTTGAATGTAAGTAAAAAAAAGTAAAGTAACCCATAGCATTTATTAATGCCGTAGGGGTGTGAGATGTTAGCGATCTCACATTTCACAGGCTCTGCAAATGAGGGCGGTAGCCACCTCCTCTCCCTCGCAGTCTTTACTTCCCAGATTAATCCGGTACCCATTTAAGGCTGGGTCGACCTGGGAGCCGTTGTGATCTGAAAACATTTCTGCCTCAACTGGGGAATGAACCCAGGACCACTCATATGCGAAGCCAGTGCACTAACCACTGCACTAACGCGGCTCCCTATGTATTATGTATGTATTAACACGTTGAATGTGTTAACACCCAAAAAAATTGGCCTTGTTTTTTTGGGGGGTGGGGGGTGCAAAATACAGACGTTTTTATATGAATATGGAAATAAATTGTTTAAAATACGGATTTATGGAAAAATAAGTTGACAGCCATGAATCAGGAAAGTTCCTGAAATAATTATAAAACAATTATGACAGCTGATCACCAGGGGTGCAAAGGGAACGCATTGATCTCGGCGGACCCAGGGTTAGCAGATAACCAAGATCCCAAATGTACCTCCACGCGGTGCACCCTGGAAACAGAAATACAGCAGCTTGTGCTGATTCTGGCCAAATCATTTGGGGATCGTGTCCAAGAATGTGGAGGTAGCAGATGGAAAGAGATTTGACTGCACAAGAGACAGACAATATCTCCGACACCACCAGCATCACCACATATAGCGACACTGTCGACATACAGTGAAGCAAGTCAGTCCAGTCCAAACATTGGAGGGGCGGCCAATGTAAAATGCACGTACAGATAGATGCATGGCGAGAGACAAATATATTTCATACCGAGTACAATGAAACAATGAAAGGGCAGAACAGCGCTAGAGGGCAGCGCGAACTGCAAATAGAAAGTGAAAAGTCCCTAGGAAAGGGGAACTACAAGCTCCATCAGCTCGAGACGAGCTTCTAGTTACCTGTGTTCCTTACAGGCAGAGACCCAGACCCATCCATTGGCGTTTGGTAAAGCAAGAAGACCTAACCCAACTCTAATGTCGAGCCTTCCTAAACCGGAAATATGCTCGTGAAGAGAAAGGGTTCCGTACTCGATGCGCTCAGGCACAAAAGGGACAACGATTTAGCCCTGGCCCAACTCTACTGTCAGGTTTTCCTACACCGGAAATACACTTGAAGAGAGAAAGGGTTCAGTACCTGATGGGCTCAGGCGCTATTGGGACAAGGACGCTCAGCTCGAGAACGCCTTGCTCTCAAACGCGTGGTGTGAGACTCGAACTTGGACAAGGGGTACACGATGTCGGTGAATGACACCTCGGCTAAGAGGGCGAAAGAGCCAGGGTCCAACTCCTCTGTTGAGTTCTTCCCCTTAAGGAACCAGGCTCACGGATGAGAAACGATTCAGTACCCAATGGGCACAGGCACAGCACGTCCAATTACACGAGGCAAGTTCATAGACAGTGGAACACCTCGTTCGAGTCAGACGATAGCAAAAAATCGTCTGGGCGAAGAGTCTCCGCTACGCGTGCCTGGAGACAGATATAGAGGCTGTCACAGCTTAAGGGTAGCCCACCCGAATTGTCAAGGCATGCCTAAATCGGATGTGCCAGGCCTACAAGGCGCATAACGGTGGCACAACGTAATCACGCTCCCGGCGGAAATCGCACGGATATCCGTGATGGTTACAATGGAGCGAACGCAAAACAGCTGATCAACACAAATGTCATTTACAATATGGAAAATCAGTTATTTATATAATAAGAGCCATAACATGTCATGATCGTAGGGGTATCACACTGGAGGCCCATAACCCGTCAGGATTATAGATGTGCCAAACTGGAGACCCATAACCATTTAGGGTTTTAGGTGTGTCACACTACAGACCCATAATCCGCCATGGTCGACAGGAGACCCATAACCCGTCACGGTTGTAGGTGTGCCACCCTAGATACTTCAGTACAAAAATATCTCCAAACAAATCTATCATCAACCATTTGAAGGAGTGGTAAAAAAATTACATGCAAACCATTCCTTGATGTTATCAATCCAAGTTTTTCTTTGTCCTCCTTTCCTCCTTCCAACTTTGACAGTTCCCTGTAAAATAATCTTAGAAAGTGAGTCGTGTCTAGTTACATCATAAATGTCAATATGTTTTGTTCATAAATCCGCAATTATAACAATTTATTTCCGAGTCTCAATATAAACGCCTGTATTCAGCACTAAAAAAAACAACCAGAAAAACACCTCAGGTTCAGTAATCCTTGTCAAAGAAGAAATCAAATATTTCTAAACGGAGGACTAGCTAGCTTTGTTATCAATATTACTACCATGGAAAACTGGGCAAGGTCAGCTATAAATCCAGAAACTGATTTTTGACCATGTTAGGCCTATGTTGTGAGTCAATGTCTGTCATTGTTAATACCTCTTTGTAGCCAAGATTCCAATCAACAGCACTCACAGTGTAGTCATTTAAACAGTAAACACAAAGAGGGAAGACGAAGATTCACCAACATTGAGAGCATCTCTTCGATTTCATATATAATCTGATATAACTATAATATGCTCATTTATAAATCACATATTTGATAATGGGTCCAATCCCAGATCAGGTGCCTGCATTTTGATTATTTCCCTTGGTTATTTTTGTCAATTTAATTTAATAATTTATTAATTTAAATATTTATTTATTTATGGTTAGAGTTAGTTATGTAAAACACAACTCTCCTAACCCTAAATAAATATTTAAATTAATGAATGATAAAAAATACTGCCAAACATAGCCATGGGAAATAATCAAAAGAAAAAGATAAAAGCAGGCTCTTGATCTAGGGTTGTACCTGACAATCTTTTTTTTTACAAGCAAAGATGAACATGGCATTGAAAAAAGTCAACAAGTTTGGTGTTTGCAAGTTCTATGTTGGCTGAGTTCAATCTGGGCTCTGAAAATCCTGTTCTAGTGTAAGGTCGAAGACTGAAGACATGGTGGCACAAGTTGCGAGGCGAGCGGGTGCCATTTGAGCAGATCTGGTTCAAAACCTGTGTGAAGAAAGTCAAGATGAGGGAAAAATCTGATACCTCTCCTTTCATTTTTGTCTCTATGGAATCACCTGCAACATTCTATTCTGTTCACCTCTTGCAGCACTAATATGATAATAACCAGCTGCACGGTCATCCCCCTTCTCCTCAGCATTCATTCTTAAACCTCCAGTGGATCTCTCTTGTAGCAGGACAATGGCCCTACTCGATTTCTAAGACAATGTAGTCCAGAGAATGGAAATGCATTGTGTCGCCGTTGTATTTGTGCCAGTGGCCCGACACATCTGTTTCGGCAGGGCAGGGCGGTCAAGAGTTGTTATTTCTCAAGAGCTTAGGTCAATACTCTGTCATGACTTGCACAATGGCCATTTATTATTCATATCTTTAATATAATAATGTCTAATTCATTTCATTAATATGCCATTTCTAATGCATGCCTTTAACACTTTCCTGGCCAATTTCAACGATAGCCGAATTTTTCCGTTACAGAACCTTGCTGACAAATTTCGCTGATCGTCAAAAGCGCTATGATAGATCGGTAAAACTATGGTAAAATGGTAATACCCGTTGCAATAATGTTACTAAAAATAACATTTCCAGGAAATTATGGTGTGTAAAAATGGTGGCACTTGTGGAATACTGATATAGACATTGTAGATGAGTTTTTTTGTCATGAAATATTGGAGATTTCAAAGGTAATATCGTATGATATATAGAAATTAATGTAAATCTAGGCCTAGCATTATGATAAGTAGCATTTTGCACTTGAAATAACTCTGGAGCTTTCAAATTCATTTATAAGAAATTTTAAAGACGATGATGTCACTGTATACATTTTTAAAACAGATATTTAGGTTACTAAC
This sequence comes from Meghimatium bilineatum, assembly GCA_034231615.1. NCBI lineage: Eukaryota > Metazoa > Mollusca > Gastropoda > Stylommatophora > Philomycidae > Meghimatium > Meghimatium bilineatum. The sequence continues at coordinate 16,882,294 of CM067302.1, forward strand.
TATAATAACTATAATGATGATGACTAATCTTTAGGTTACTAACTATAATAAAATAATGTTTAGGTTACTAACTATAATAAAATAATATATTAGGTTACTAATTATATTAGGTTAGAAATAATATTTACTAATAATATATTAGGTTACTAATTATATTAGGTTACTAATTATATTAGGTTAGAAATAATATTTACTAATAATATATTAGGTTACTAATTATATTAGGTTACTAATTATATTAGGTTAGAAATAATATTTACTAATAATATATTAGGTTACTAATTATATTAGGTTACTAATTATATTAGGTTAGAAATAATATTTACTAATAATATATTAGGTTACTAATTATATTAGGTTACTAATTATATTAGGTTAGAAATAATATTTACTAATAATATATTAGGTTACTAATTATATTAGGTTACTAATTATATTAGGTTAGAAATAATATTTACTAATAATATATTAGGTTACTAATTATATTAGGTTACTAATTATATTAGGTTAGAAATAATATTTACTAATAATATATTAGGTTACTAATTATATTAGGTTACTAATTATATTAGGTTAGAAATAATATTTACTAATAATATATTAGGTTACTAATTATATTTAGGTTACTAATTATATTAGGTTACTAATAATATTTACTAATAATATATTAGGTTACTAATTATATTAGGTTACTAATTATATTAGGTTAGAAATAATATTTACTAATAATATATTAGGTTACTAATTATATTAGGTTACTAATTATATTAGGTTACAAATAATATTTACTAATAATATATTAGGTTACTAATTATATTAGGTTACTAATTATATTAGGTTACAAATAATATTTACTAATAATATATTAGGTTACTAATTATATTTAGGTTACTAATTATATTAGATTACTAATAATATTTACTAATAATATATTAGGTTACTAATTATATTAGGTTACTAATTATATTAGGTTACAAATAATATTTACTAATAATATATTAGGTTACTAATTATATTAGGTTACTAATAATATTTACTAATAATATATTAGGTTACTAATTATATTAGGTTACTAATTATATTAGGTTACTAATAATATTTAGGTTACTAAAATAATATTTAGGTTACTAACTATAATAAAATAATATTTAGGTTACTAACTATAATAAAATAATATTTAGGTTACTAACTATAATAAAATAATATTTAGGTTACTAACTATAATAAAATAATATTTAGGTTACTAACTATAATAAAATAATGTTTAGGTTACTAACTATAATAAAATAATGTTTAGGTTACTAACTATAATAAAATAATGTTTAGGTTACTAACTATAATAAAATAATATTTAGGTTACTAACTATAATAAAATAATATTTAGGTTACTAACTATAATAAAATAATATTTAGGTTACTAACTATAATAAAATAATATTTAGGTTACTAACTATAATAAAATAATATTTAGGTTACTAACTATAATAAAATAATGTTTAGGTTACTAAAATAATATTTAGGTTACTAACTATAATAAAATAATATTTAGGTTACTAAAATAATATTTAGGTTACTAACTATAATAAAATAATATTTAGGTTACTAAAATAATATTTAGGTTACTAACTATAATAAAATAATGTTTAGGTTACTAAAATAATATTTAGGTTACTAACTATAATAAAATAATATTTAGGTTACTAACTATAATAAAATAATGTTTAGGTTACTAACTATAATAACTATAACAATGATGATGAAATATGACTCACGAATCGAATAAATATTTATTCACATGTTTTTTTCTTTAGTTAAATCTATGGCATGTATGATTGCAGTAAAACTGATCCGACAGATGCAATTATAACTATAACGATGATGTTACTGTATACATTCTTGCATGCACCCTCAGTAATGGCGGATAACTATGCTCTGGATTGGTGGTCTGCAAAGTGTTAATATGGTCATTTCTAATACATAACTTTAATATGGTCATTTCTAATACATTCCTTTAATATGGTCACTTCTAATACATACCTTTAATATGGTCACTTCTAATACATACCTTTAATATGGTCACTTCTAATACATACCTTTAATATGGTCATTTCTAATACATACCTTTAATATGGTCATTTCTAATACATACCTTTAATATGGTCACTTCTAATTTTCTTAATTTTTGTTTCTTTCTCCCGTTGTTTTGAAGTCCTGTGTAATCAAGAGAAATAAAATCAAAATTTAACTGATGTTTGAGAAATTTTGGCGATAATATCAAAAGAGACCTCCAAGAGAGTACAAGTTTGTCACTCTTTGTTTTCTTTATGCCAGGAGGTGTAGTTTCACTTTCAGCTTCAGATGTGTGTTATTTCTTGTAATAGGTCTTATTGATTGCCCTTTGACGTAGCATAGTTTAATTATAAATAGATGAGCAGTCGATCCTTTGTTGCTGGGATCCGAAAGGGAAACAAAGAACAGGAATTGTTTATCTTCCATTCATGTTGTAAGAGACAACTAAGGAGGTTATGGGGTGGAGTAAGTTGTCCTATCCTATATAAAGCCAAAGTGATACTGAAGCCATGCTGAAAGTCGGATGCTTCAGACCGAAAGGCACAGATATCACAGCTAAGCTGTAAACTATGACACAATGAATGCATCATGTTTTCCTGAGACTAACATCCCACTGATCTGCAGGAGTGTTGCAGGAGTCTTGAGGACAAATGTTGAAAAAGAATGACTGAGAAACACACCAATCTGGCACTGAAAGTAAAACTTAAATACCTGGCATAAGGAAGAAGAGTAGGCCAAATAACAAGCTCATACCCCATCTTGTTTCTATCAACATCATCCACCATTTTTAAATTGCACAGAAAAAATAGAGAACAATTGCATACCATAAAACTAACGAAAGAAATATTATAATGTTATGGAAACACTGTAAAAAAGTAAAGTAACCCATAGCATTTATTATTGCCGTAGGGGTGTGAGATGTTAGCGATCTCACATTTCACAGGCTCTGCAAATGAGGGCGGTAGCCATCTCCTCTCCCTCGCAGTCTTTACTTCCCGGATTAATCCGGTACCCATTTAAGGCTGGGTCGACCTGGGAGCCGTTGCGATCTGAAAACATTTCCGCCTCAGCTGGGGAATGAACCCAGGACCACTCATATGCGAAGCCAGTGCGCTAACCACTGCGCTAACGCGGCTCCCATTGCGTATTTCCATAACGCGGAAACACTGTGGGAGTATGTGGTTATGTCAATAGTGATGCACGGAAGAGAACAAAATAGTCAAGCATGAGTGACTGTGGTCAGTTTTGATCTTGGTGACCAGGGCAAAAATCAGTTCTCTCATACAGCTGGCCTAATCTACTAGCGATAAGGCTACATATGTCCACTGTTCTGTGGAAGCGATAAAAACAATGGACATATTAGTTACTAACAGTGAAGTCGCATGTGTCTGTCCATTGGTGCGAATAAAACAGCGATACAACACATTTCCGTTCTCTGGACTACATCCTGCTGGAAATCTATCAGGACAACTGTCCTGAAATAAGACTTGCAGTGGAAATTTGAGAACGAAGGGTGAAAAAAATGGTAACATATTCCTACTTCACATTAGAACAAATAAAACTGCTTTGCATCACAGTGATTCACAACTAACTTTGAAATCATTTACAAGAAGAATGTTATAAGCTTAATGTGAGTACAAATGTTTAAAAAAAACTGGAAACATTTAAAATGGTGAAGCTTTCTAATGAAAAGGATAGAGAAGACTAAGTAACTGCACAATGATGAAGCTCTCTAATGAAAAGGATAGAGAAGGCTAAATAACTGAAAAATGATGAAGCTCTCTAATGAAAAGGATAGAGAAGGCTAAATAACTGAAAAATGATGAAGCTCTCTAATGAAAAGGATAGAGAAGGCTAAATAACTGCAAAATGATGAAGCTCTCTAATGAAAAGGATAAAGCAGTCTAAGTAACTGCGCACAGTAACTTTACCACAGACTGTTTAATTGTTTCATTCTTGATTTATATTTGACATCCTCTTGTTTCTTCAGCAGTTGCCTTTTGATTTCCAACCGAGCGTCTGTTAACCTGTACAACAAATAGGTGTACGCATCAAGTCAGCCAGTTGAGATTGGTTATAAAAGGCAAGGTCATTTATTAGTGTAGTAGTAAGCTTAAGTCAGTGTGTCAAGGTCAGATCAATGTCATTAATGGAAGTTGGGTCAATAATTGGTTGGCTGCAATTATTAAGTCTTTAATACAAGGTCAATTATTGTATCCAGGTTGGCCACGTAGTCAAGGTGATTTATTAGTAAGCTTTCAAAATTACAAAGTCTGCATCAGTGCTTGTATCAAGGTCACTTGTTGGTGTAATAGTTAGTCAGGAAGTGAAGGTCTGTTGCTGTAACAATGTCACTTAATTATTGGTGTAATAGTAAGTCCAAAAGTCAAGGTCATTTATTGTATCAAGGTCTGCCATGGAAGCTAAGGTCACTTATTGGTGTAAATAGACAGAAAGTTGTGGTAAGTTATTATAGGGTAGCATGGGGCAAAGTGTCGCACTTTTGCACGTTTTAGCACATTATGACAACTAGACTTAACCTAGATAAGTATATTTTTGTACCCCTTATTTGTATGTTTTTGTACCCATCATTTGTATATTTTTATATCCATTATTTGTATGTTTTTGTACCCCTCATTTGTATATTTTTATATCTATTATTTATATATTTTTATACCAATTATATATTTGAGCCACGTAGTGCAGTGGTTAGCGCACTGGCTTCGCATATGAGTGGTCCTGGTTTCATTCCTCAGTTGATTCTTAGATTGCAGCAGTTCCCGGGTTGACCCAGCCTTAAATGGGTACCGGATTAATCCGGGAAGTAAAGTCTGCAAGGGAGAGGAGATGGCTACCACCCTATTTGCAGAGCCTCTGGAATGTGAGATCGCTAACATCTCACACCCCTACGGCATTAATAAATGCTATGGGTTGATGATGATGATGGTGATTCAATCCCTTTTGCTGTGAGCAGGAAGCTCTTGACAGCCCATAGCCCTTCTTGCGAATGCACAGGTTTTCCTCAGCTGTGGTGCAGTTGTGTAGAGTGTGTTGTGTATAGCTGGAAGTATGCTATGGGTTACTTTACTTTTATACCCATTATTTATATGTTTTTATACCCCTTATTTGTATATTTTTATACCCATACCTTACTGCAGGGAACTGTCAAAGGGGGAAGAAGCAGAGGAGGGCAAATAAAGGTATGGACAGACAACATCAAGGAATGGACAGGGCAAGATATTTCCACACTCATCCACATCGCTGAGGATAGAATTTGCTGGAGGACTCTGTGTGCTGAAGCATCCAATGTGGTACCCCTACAACCCTGAAGGGTTGCAGGTTTATTGATTGATTGATTGATACCCATACCCTATAGGCTGATTGTGCATTCATTGTAAAGTAAAGATAATTGACATTGTGATCTACGTAAATACTACTATTAAGAGATTAAGGGAAATTTGAATTGTTCAAAGAAATAGTAAAGAGGGAGATAGTAGAAGGAGATAGTAGAAGGGGATAGAAGAAGGAGATAGTAGAAGGAGATAGTAGAAGGAGATAGTAGAAGGAGATAGTAGAAGGAGATAGTAGAAGGAGATAGTAGAAGGGGATAGTAAAGAAGGAGATAGTAGAAGGAGATAGTAGAAGGAGATAGTAGAAGGAGATAGTAGAAGGAGATAGTAGAAGGAGATAGTAGAAGGAGATAGTAGAAGGAGATAGTAGAAGGAGATAGTAGAAGGATATAGTACAAGGAGATAGTAGAAGGAGATAGTAGAAGGAGATAGTAGAAGGAGATAGTAGAAGGGGATAGTAAAGAAGGAGATAGTAGAAGGGGATAGTAAAGAAGGAGATAGTAGAAGGAGATAGTAGAAGGAGATAGTAGAAGGAGATAGTAGAAGGAGATAGTAGAAGGAGATAGTAGAAGGAGATAGTAGAAAATATACACTCAACGTGCCATGGGAACTATCATCGCACAAACACTATGGGGATGCCCAGAGTGTACCACCGTCAGTTTAGATAATCTCTAAACTCCCGAATCTTTGGAAAGTCCTGAAGATCACGCAATCAACACCTGACCTGGAATCTTGAATCTACATACACTGGGATGGCTGCTGGAACGGAGGACAGAGCACTTATGAGAATTCCCTACATGCTGTGAAGCCAGTTTCTAATCAAGGATCAAGATAATCTCTAATAAGTTATTTGTTTGAAATTATAGACATAACGAAGATATAATACGAACATCTGAACTTCCCTGTCCCTGATTGCAAATTATAGACATAATGAAGATATAATACGAACATCTGAACTTCCCTGTTCCCGATTGAAAATTATAGACATAATGAAGATATAATACGAACATCTGAACTTCCCTGTCCCTGATTGCAAATTATAGACATAATGAAGATATAATACGAACATCTGAACTTCCCTGTCCCTGATTGCAAATTATAGACATAATGAAGATATAATACGAACATCTGAACTTCCCTGTCCCTGATTGCAAATTATAGACATAATGAAGATATAATACAAACATCTGAACTTCCCTGTTCCCGATTGCAAATTATAGAAAATAATGAAGATATAATATGAACCTTTGAATTTCCCTTTCCCTGATTGCAAATTCCCCTTTCTGCATCTCAAGCATCATATTGAACCTCTTATTTAGCTGTGACACATCACTAACAGGGGGAAGACTCGCCTCCCATGCTCTCATGAACCTCATATGTTCTATTACCATCACTTCAGATAATCCAATTGGTAAACCTAGGTCTGAAGAGAGGATAAGAAATTCAGTTAAAATGTATGACAAATATAGGTCTGATCGGATAAAAGATAAGAAATTCAGTTAAAATGTATGACAAATATAGGTCTGATCAGATAAAAGATAAGAGATTCAGTTAAAATGGATGACAAATATAGGTCTGATCGGATAAAAGATAAGAGATTCAGTTAAAATGGATGACAAATATAGGTCTGATCGGATAAAAGATAAGAGATTCAGTTAAAATGGATGACAAATATAGGTCTGATCAGATAAAAGATAAGAAATTCAGTTAAAATGTATGACAAATATAGGTCTGATCGGATAAAAGATAAGAGATTCAGTTAAAATGGATGACAAATATAGGTCTGATCAGATAAAAGATAAGAAATTCAGTTTTATCTATTGCTTATCCCAGGTGAATGATGGTTGATAGTATCCACACTTGCCGTTAAGGCTAGGGGTAAGAGCTTCAGTTGTCTCTCCGAGGTCAAATGTTGGCTGCATTAAGTCCATGTTTGTTCAAGGTTATCTTCATGTTTTCTATCCACCGCTATCTTGTCTACCATTCAGTTATCCAAAAACTGTCAAATACTGCATGTTTTCCATTAAGGAGTTGCAGGGAGGGATTTTGTAGCTGTGTGCTAAATGGTGCATGTAATTGCTGTCGCCACATCATGTACAGGGTGCGTTTTTAAAAATTCACCCTGTACTATTCACCATTCAGTTATCACGTATGGTAAATTTAGGACTTTTCAGAGAAGAGATAAGTCAGAGAAGAGATAAGTCAGAGAAAAGCCAGAGAAGAGATAAGTCAGAGAAGAGATGTCAGAGAAGAGATAAGTCAGAGAAGAGATAAGACAGAGAAGAGATAAGAAATTCAGTTAGAATGAATGGCAAATTTATCCTCATCATCATCAAGTGCCATCTCCGCAATGAAGGTTGGCTGTAACGGACCTCAAACATCCCGTCTCTTGTTTTGGTGGTTTACTCTGTTAGACTGTAACCTGTCTATCTTGTGATGTTACTCTCCCACTTTTATCTCTGCCTACCTCTTGCTCTCTTCCCTTTGACTTTACCCTCAAGTAAGATCTTCAATAGGGTGTCATGTCTTTTAATGTGTCCAAAATATTTTACTATATTATAATATAATAATTCTTTCTTCATATTAAGTGTTTTTAGCACCTCTTTATTTGTTTTCTTCTCTTTCCATGATATTCTTCCTATTCTCCTATATACCCACATCTCAAAGGCATCAATGCTGTCGTTTAATTGTTTATTTAGTGTCCATGTTTCTGAGCCATACTTTAATATAGAATAGATGTAGCATTTTATCATTTTCATTTTTAACATGTTTGTAATTTTTTTTAGATGTTACTAGTTTCCTCATGTCATTGAAGGTACTTTCAGCCATTCCTATTCTCCTTTTAACTTCTGTTTCACATCTGCCATCATTTGTGACTATGTGTCCAAGATATTGATAATGTTTTACTATAATGTTTGTTGTAGTTTCTCTCCATGTATGTTTATGTTTAGAATCTTGTTCTTCTGTGTTCTTGCTGATTATCATGGTTTTTGTTTTTTGGATATTTATATCCAGTCCATATTCATTACTGGATTTATTGACTTGGTCTATTAGTCTTTGTAGTTCATGTTCACTTTCTGCTAAATTAACAGTGCCATCTGTATATCTAAGGTTGTTTATTATTTTCCCATTGATCTTGAGTCCTGGCATTTCTTCTATATTTTTAAAGATATTCTCTGTGTAGATATTAAATAGGCTTGGTGATAAAATGCATCCTTGTCTTAACCCTCTTCTTATTCTAAATTTAAGGCAGTAACAAACATATAGAATACATATTGTACATTGATGTAAGGGGAGGAACAAACATAAAGATTACATATTGTGTACTGATGTAAGGGAAAGAACAAGCATATAGATTATATATTGTACTTTGATGTAGGGGAGGAACGAACATATTCTTCTTCTTCTTCTTTCGTTCACTTGAAACATGTCTATATCTGTAATTCTGTCTCCTTAATAAAACTCACTGTCTTTTGTAGTTCATACAGTGACCCATAGAGTTTTGATTCCAGTGTTGTTTCCTCTGGCAAATATGTCTGCCTCAGCGTTTCATGCTCAGAACACTCTTGAAGTATATGTTTGGCACTCTGTGCCTCCTGTACACATGTACACATGGCCGTGTTGCCAATCTTGAACTTTGTATCCATGTGACTGCGGAGTTGGTTGTGTCCTGTTCTGAGACGTAGAATTATAACTTGTTCTGGTCTGTTCATAATATGATAGTCATCTTGTGTTGGTGTTTGTGGCTTTCTTATTGACTTGATCATCTGTTTTTTCTGATGGTAGGTGATTGGTATATCTGGTTGGTCTTCGGCAGCACCTTCCTTAGCCAGTTGGTCTGCTTTTTCATTTCCTGCTTTTCCACAGTGAGAGGGTATCCACTGCATGGTTACCCTATACTGGTAAGACAATTCGCTAAGTAGTTTTTTCAAGTTTGTTAGTTTTCCAGACTGGAGAGCTTGAAGCACTGACCTTGCATCTGTCAGGAATACCACAGGCTGTAGGTCAGAGTTGGAGTTCAGCAGTTTTTTAGCTGTCACACTAATTGCCTGGATTTCTGCATTATAATTATTGCAGAATTTTCCTGTCGGTGTTCTGATTGTATCTCTAGGCTTGTGTGGATATTCTATATATACACCTGCACCTCCATTTCTCACAGCATTCTGTGCTGACCCATCTGTGTATACTCTGACCCATATATCTTGTGGATATTCCTCATCCAGGAAACAGAGGGTGACTGTCCTTCGCTGCACACTGTGAACGAACATATAAAATACATATTGTACGCTGATGTAAGGGGAAGAACATACATACAGATTAAATATTGTACTTTGATATAAGGGGAGGAACAAACATATAGATTACATATTGTACTTTGATATAAAGGGAGGAACAAACATATAGATTACATATTGTACTTTGATATAAGGGGAAGGAACAAATACCCGGTATATAGATTACATATTGTACTTTGATGTAAGGGGAGGAACGAACATATAGAATACATATTATGCATTGATGTAAGGGGAGCAGCAAACATATATATTACATATTATACATTGATGTAAGGGAAAGAAAAAACATAAAGAATACGTACTAGATGATAATATGGCAAGTGTAAGGATCTCTGGTGCTTCACTACTACCAGTATGTCGCACAGCATAATTAGATGAGTAAGGGTCCGTTTGGGCCTGGGAATCTCTGTACATTGTCTGAGTCTCAACATGTTTGTATTTGACATGGACTGGTTCTGGTAAAGAACTGAAGATATCAACAAAATAAACAATGAATGACTGAATGTAATAAATGCAAAGGAAGAAAAGTGAATCTAGAAGGAAAAATGATAAAATAAGTAGGCTACTCACCTGTCAACCGAAGCAGACAAACAAATGTTGGTTGGTTGGATGCTGATTCCACGGTCCATGGGCTCTTGCCTTTTGGCCTCAACTCTACCCTCAAGTAATGTCTTCAACAAGGTGTTATGTCTTTTAATATGTCCAAAATACTTTATTTGTTTAATTTTAATTTTATTTGTAATAATTTTTCATTAACCCTTTCAGTCCCAGCCGATCAGGAAAAACTCTGGGCTTAATTTCCAGGGCAAGGGGAATTACTCTGCAGAAATCAGAAGTTATTGTGCAAGATAATTAATAAAAAATACAATTTGCAATCAATTTTTATGATTTAAAGTTAAATTAACAGATAAATGGAAGAGGTATTGATCTGTGAACATATCTTTGTGAATGTCATGTAAGACAAGTTTACTTGTCATGTAACGTGAAAGAAGGAAAACAATTTAGCACCAGTTTCATGTCGGTTTCATTTACTTGTGCAAATGAGTTTGCTGGTAAATGTTTCAATGAAAGCTGCAAAGCAGTTTCCCTTACACAGCATGACAACATTATTCTGTAACTGTTAACTGCTCCAAATATGTAGGCTTAGTTCACAGAAAGAAAGCCCTAGCTATCTAATGAAACAGATTTCTAAAAAAAAAAGGATCTAGTTTTTCTGAAAATTTTGATACCACCATACAAATGTTTGTTCTGCCACTACCTCAAAGATTGATTCACATAGAAATAGTGAAACATAGGCCTTGTCATAAACAAAAGCAGAGTAATCTGGATGAATTTCATATGCAGGAACTGATTTCTTGTAAAATTGATCAATATTGGCATAGATCATCTGTGTTGACTATTCTCAATCACTATCTGGTCTATTGGGGGGGGGGGACACATCATAAATTAAGACAAACTACAGATTGTCACTAATTTCAACTGCTTCTTCTTCTTCTTCTTCTTTCGTTCGATAATAATGTCTATATCTGCAGTGTTGTTTCTTGTATAAATTAGACAGTGTTTTCCATTTCTTGTTTTGTACCATAAAGTTTAACATTCATTGGTGTATCAGAAGGCCAGTATGTGCATCTTAATGTGTCATAGTTTGCACATTCTTGAAGGATATGTTATGAAGTCTGGGTGACTTGTCCACAATTACACTTTGCTGTTATTTCAACTGCTAAATACTGAACTACAACCCCATCAACATCTTCTTTATTCACGTTCTCTAAAATTCCATTTAAAAGTTACCTATCAACATCATCTGATTCATAAGTACATCCATTTGAATAAAATTGAAGGTCATATTCACAAATTAACAGCTCCTATTCAACACGTTATTTACGATAGGAAAACAACACTGGAAGCTGCCATTAGTGGTGGTCAAGTCAACGCTAACTTTAGCATGTCTATTCTCATGGAAAACGTAAAGAACATCAATTTAAATGAGTGTATAAATCGGACGAGAACGACTGATTCGCGAATGAATATATAGCAGACAATTTTGGACGATATGGGATTGAATGAAACATTGTGACACGGGAAATCAAGGTGGCATGGGAAAACATTGTGGCAAGGGAAAAAATTGCTATAATAACTGAAAGTACATGCAACAGAAGGCTGTGGACAGACATGATATACTATCACATCCCAACCCTAACCTTAACCCCAATCCCAACCCTAACCTTAACCCTCATCCCAACCTTAACCTTAACCCTAATCCCAACCCTAACATAAAGATGTATGATACATTGGCATTATGGCATAGTCAAACATTGTGGTATGGAAAAACATTGTGGTATGGGAAAACATTGTGACATGGGAAAACATTGTAGCATGGGAAAACATTGTAGCATGGAAAAACATTGTAGCATGGGAAAACATTGGCATTGTGGTATGGGAGAATTTTGTGGCATGGGAAAACATTGTGGCACGGGAAAACATTTTGGAATTGCATTGTGACATTACACAAGCTAGAAAGCTTGGGACAGACATGATATACTACCCAACTCTAACCCTATTCTTAACCCTAATTCCAACTCTAACCCTATTCTTAACCCTAATTCCAACTCTAACCCTATTCTTAACCCTAATTCCAACTCTAACCCTATTCTTAACCCTAATTCCAACTCTAACCCTAAGATGTATAATACACTGACATTATGGCATGATAAACATTTTGGCATGGGAAAACATTGTGGCATGGGATAACATTTTGGCATGGGGAAAACAATGTGGTATGGTAAAAGATTGCTATCATAATTGACAGCACACTGATTGATGGTGAAGACTGTGGACAGAGATGACAACCAGAAAACACATGTCATCGACTATACAAAAATACACTGCTGGAGTTATGATGCAACGGACGATTGGCGCAAATAAAACGGAGACATGCATCTCCATTCTTTGCACTATATTCTGCTATAAATCTAGTAAGTATTGTCCAGCTACAAGAGAGATCCAGCGGGAATTTGAGATACATAAAACAAATTAAAAAACAAATAAGAAAATATTAAGTGTTAAAATATTAAAATACCTTGGTTCCTGAGGTGTTGTAACATGTGGTATGACCTGGGTGGTGCTTATTTGAGGTCTGTTGTTAAAAAAATTAATACCAGTAAGGAATATGATTAAGTGAATGAGCCAAATATTCCAGAGAACTCTAGTGACAAAACAAAACACAGTGGAATCCCTCTATACCCCATCCTGTTATAACATACTAGGGTATATTTAACACTTTAAAAAATCTACAATAATATGCCTATTTATTCTTTATTGTTTGTACTGTATATAGCGAATTTCTGTTATTACATAGGTCTACATATTTTGTTGGTCTGGATCAGGTTGTTATAACAGGTTTCCACTGTAGAAACTTAATATCCATACACAATGTCAAGGCTATTACATGTCAGTGTTGCCAATATTTCTAAATTAAACTATCATTTATCAAGTGTTGTCTTCACATCAATGATTAGCTTCAATAGACTTCCAGCATCCTGTCTCTTTTTTTAATAGGGCACTCTTATAAATTATATCATGTCCATCTCACTATATTTTTTTCTCACTTGTTTAATTCTTGATCAGGAACACGTATCACTACACAAAGACATTTCCACAAATTCTCCGCTTGCCATTCTCTCATGCATCTAAATGTATAGAGTGGGTGCAAACAAAACAGTGCATGGGGCAAAACCGCACAGTAATTTTTTTCCTCTTGAATCTATGAGTTTTTCTGATACCACACATGGCTAGGTCAGGTGCCATAATCCAATCTGTCATACAATAAATTTGATAGTTCAAGGACAGGTAGTTTGTCAGTCATGAGGTAAAATCATTTTCCACTGTTTTCGATCTAACTTTTTTTCCCCAACACTCTTTGTCTGCTGTTACCATTACTGTCATATTTTTTTTAATATGTTTAAATTGAAATATATATTGTATTGTTAAGTTATTAAGCATGTTACCTTGTCAAGCTACTTTTTATGTGTTTTTGACATTTTATTAACGTTGCTAATAATGTGATTTGAGGTAAAATTGCGCACATTTATTGGGGCAAAAGTATGTGGTGGACTCACTACCTACATTTTTCCCACTCATTGCAGTCATTTGCCCCCCCCCCCACAAGTTACAAAATATTTGAACTAATATTTTACCGTCATGTTATGTTTCCTTCTATGAATTACAATCAGACAACTAAACCTATCAGTGAGGGAAATTGGTCATAGATTGTAACTTCTTGAAACCTTCGAAGGCAAATTATCTCAGTTTTTCTCTTCATGGACAGCAGTGACTACCTCAACATTGTTCTTCTTCTTCTATTTTCTTCTGCGTTTGCTTTCTGATAACCAACATGAAAGTTCATGTGATTTCCACTGGGAAGCGTTAAGTACGTTCCTATGCCAGTTCCACAGCAGATCTGTGTCTCTCTGTGAGCATGATTCCAGTATAGAAAATAATCAACGACAGATCCGGTTCCATTCGCCCTTTTAGCCGAGGTGTCATTCATCGACATTGTAAACCCCTTGTACAAGACTGAGTATCTACACATTTTGGAAGAACCAGGGGTTTTAAACTCTTGTTTTAAAACTGATTGAACAGAACTTTAGTTCCGATGTCATTTTAATATTTTCCCCGATCTGTTTGCACATGGTGCTGCCCTTAAACACTGTGCTGCCCTCTAGCACTGTGCTGACCTCTCTGTTTTCAATATGCTATCCTTATGGAGACTAGCGCACGATTCTCATTATTCATCTTAACATCTACCATTTTGTGACATTTGCATTGTCCGCCCCTCCAATGCTCAAACTGAACTGTTTTGAGGCACTGTATCTCGACAGTACCAAGTATGTGTTGGCGCAGATTTCCTTTTTTGCAGTAAATCCTCATTCCATCTGTTGCCACCACATTCTCGGACATGATCCCCAAAAGTGTTGGCCAGGAAAACAGCATGGACAGATGTATTTCTGTTTCAAGGGTGCACCAAGAGGAGGTGCTTTTGAGATCTTGGTTATCTGCTAACTCTGAGTCCGCCAAAAGCAATGAGGTACCCATATTACCCCTAAACAATGCTTCTTTAGACAATGTAACCGAAGTGAAAAACGGTGGCGTTCGCCAAACTACAACAATACTATTATATTGTAGTAAAAGTGCACAGAAGAAACAAAGGCACATTCCGTCTTTATGTAGCTAAGATCACAAGAATTGGTGACAGTGGCTACATTATAATTTATTTTAAAATGTTCTCAGTCACTGAGGTTCCTCAAAATGAATGAAGAAATATTCTACCGCGCGGCCGATGTAATTCAGAAATTGCATAAGCCAATCAAAAGTAGCGTAACATTCTACAAAGACAATATTAGCTTCAAAACGGATTTTAGTATCTATTCTTTGAATTATCCAAAATTTAAATAAAATTAGAGTTACATAAATTTACATAGGCCTAGTCTTTGTGTTCTAGAATTATTTTCACACAATATTGCTGATTATGTGTAGTGAAGCGGTTATTTTGGTATTTGTCAATTTTTCGTTGATTTCGTACTTGTTTTTCATCTTCTTTTTTTTTCCTACGCCACTTTGCCCCATAAAAAAAGATTATGGGGCAAAAAGATTATTTTTTTAAAAACATTTGTTAATAAATTTTCATTCTACTTTCTACACATAGGCCGAATTGTATTTTTTCAATACTCTCACTAATGTAAGATGGATGGATAAGCTATACACTGATGACAGTTTGAACTTTCATAGTTATGTCTAAGTGTTAGAATACACTAAACTGTGAAAAGTGTGTATCTTTGTCCCCACCTACCCTATAAGTTCGGTGTCCCAGTCAGTTGTTGGAAGTGAATTCTTCTGGTCTTTCCAGAGAGGATGCACTTTCTCCTCTCTACCCTGATTACTCCCATTTCTGATTCAGGCAATAAATCAGACTGAGATTATTTGTGTGTGTACCCGGACGTGGCTTAAAACCTGGCACTCTGTAACCCGGTGATAGTAAGTGATTATTAAGAGACAACAGATAAAATGGTTTGCACACATCAGCAGACTACCATCAGACAGCTACCACAGCAAGCTATGCTACACAGATACAGTGAAGGCAGACCTAGATGCAGAATACGAAATATACTCAGCACACAAGAGGGCCATCTCCAGAAAACTCTTCTACACCTGACGCTGAAAGGCAACAAAGGGTTTAGCAAATAGATAGATAAATAGATAGATAGATAAATAGATAGATAGATAAATAGATAGATAGATAAATAGATAGATAGATAAATAGATAGTAAGCTAGCTCACTATCAACAAGGCTACCGCTCTTCTCAAAAGTAACTGAAAGGTAAATATTGAAAACAAATCTAAAAAGGATTAAATATCTGTTTTACATTGAACACTGGATCGATAATTTGTTTTTTAAAATATTTATTTCAATATCTACTTTTTAATAGGGATATTATGAAGCATATGAAGCAGCTGTATTATCCACATCCATTATCCATCTATCATTGGGGTACCACATTGGATGTATCAACACACAGATTCTTCCAGCAATTTCTATCCTCAGTGAGGAAAACATCTAGAGCTGTCCAGTCTCTGATGTTGTTTGTTCATGATTTTCTTTTACCTGCCTATGCTTCTTCCACCTTAAACTGTTCCCTGCTGCATTGGTTTTTTGGACACGAAAACCATGTCCACACCCTTGCAACCTGTCATTGTTTCACTATTTAAAGTAATGATCCCTGTGAACTTGTATACATCTCTGTGTTATGTCTTGCATACACATTCCTCTTGTGCTCAGGAAATATTCAGAATTTGTTAGTAACATTTGTATTTGACGGCCTGTAACTATCTCTCTGAAACTGCGATAACTTGTTTGGTTTGGACATATAACAACTTTTTTTCTAACATTATTTTGCAAGAAAAAGTTAGAGTGGGAGGAGAAGAGTAGGCCAGAGAATATCCTGGATTGATAACATCAAGGAATGTTCTGAACGTGATTTTTCTACACTCCTGTGAATGGCTTTGATAGAGGTTGAGAGAGAAGTTGAGAGAAGTTTTGAGAGAGGTTGAGAGAGAAGTTGAGAAAAGTTTTGAGAGAGAAGTTTTGAGAGAAGTTTTGTTGTTGATGTATCATAGCTGTCAACTTATTTTCTCATAAATTCATATTTTTAACAATTTATTTCCCTATTTCAATAAAACATCTGTATTTAGCAACCAAAAAAAAATAAGATCCCACTAAATTATTTTTATTTTTTTTTAAATATTTTTTTTTGCCCTTCAATATTGACAATGTGCGATAAAAACGTACACATTTGTAATAATGACAATGAAATTTAACACCAAGTGACCTTTTTAAAAGAAAACATAAAATAAAACTTAACACACAAAAAATTGGGACTTTTGGGGTCTGAAATCTGTATTAATACAGAAAATCATACTAGTTGGCAACTATGATGTATCCAGTGTGGTACCCCTATGACCCTGAAGGATTATGGGTCTTATTTTTATTATTAACTATCTCCCTATGTCTTCAGTGAGTGTCACACTCACACAAACCATACAACACAATAGAAAGCACTAGTGAGTTACACAGTTTGATTCTCACTCTAACCTTCTATAGTCATCATCATCATCAAGTGCTGTGCCGAATGGCGTTGGCGATCATATTTCACCATGTACATCCTTCTCAATAATTAATTACCCGGTACATTAATGGCATATTGCAAAATAACACGGCTGAAATACATATGGAAAAACAACAAAATAGAAACGAAAGTGCTAATGTTACGAACTTTAATTTTTCCTTTTGCAACATACGGCTGTGAAACATGGACCCTAAGTAAAACAGCGGCAAAGAAGATCAACGCCTTCGAGCTGAAATGCTACAGGAAGATACTTAGAATATCATGGAAGGATAAAATCAGAAACTCAGACATTATAAACACATTGAATATTACAGAGTGTTGGTTACTAAACACAATAACAAAAAGAAAACTACGCCTGTTTGGTCATATAAAGAGACACAACTGTTTAGAAAGACAAATAATGGAGGGAAGAGTACCTGGGAAGAGGAGAAAGGGCAGACCAAGAAGACAATGGACTGACGACATTAAAGATAACATGAACACATCACTAGAAAATGCAAGCCACATCGCCCAAGACAGAGAGAGGTTCAGAGAGTGCATTGGGAAGACAACGTTCTGGAAGGAATACGTCACATGACTACATCAATCTCTCATATATGTCATCATCTCTGTTGGTGTTGTCAATCAAAGCCATTTAGTCAAAGTCCAATATCTTTTCTTTGGGTCTTCCCCATGATCTTTTCTCTTTTATCTTTCCTGTTATCACTATATTCTCAATGCCTCCTCTTCTCATCATGAGCCCAATAAATGTAGATTGTATTTTTCTTATATCAATAATGCATCTTTTCACATCCATCCTTCTAAGACATTCTTCATTAGTAATCTTTTCTGTCCAAGAAATGCATAATATTATTCAAATAAACCACATTTCTGCTGCCTCCAATGATTTTTGTGATGTCTTATTTATTATCCATGCTTCACTTCCATAGAGTAGCACTGGTTCAATGTAGCATTGAATATACCTTCAATAGTACCAGGATGCAAATAACACAAACAAATGGAGAAGCTGTGGAACAATATTTCTCTCATATTTGAATTCAATAGGTTTTTCATATCTCATTCTTTTCCTAGAATTCTTAACTCAAAATATTATTAGTGACATACTGGTGAAAGTAACGAACCCGATGTCGACCAACCAAATCAACACTTTTGAAGTCAGCCAGTTCCTGTTTATGTATCTGTACATAAGGATGTTCCTGTATGCGTGGGTTATAACTACACCTGTAAAATATACAACAAAAATGTGATGTCGACTTTTTATTCTGCTTCTGCATTTGTTCTTAAACTCCTGTAGATTAGCAGGATTACATCCGGTGAATGATAGTCTTTAGATTAGCAGGATTATGTCCAGTGAATGATAGTCTGTGGATTAGCAGGATGTAATCCGGTGAATGATAGTCTGTGGATTAGCAGGATGTAATCCGGTGAATGATAGTCTGTGGATTAGCAGGATGTAATCCGGTGAATGATAGTCTGTGGATTAGCAGGATGTAATCCGGTGAATGATAGTCTGTGGATTAGCAGGATATAATCCGGTGAATGATAGTCTGTGGATTAGCAGGATGTAATCCGGTGAATGATAGTCTGTGGATTAGCAGGATGTAATCCGGTGAATGATAGTCTGTGGATTAGCAGGATATAATCCAGTGAATGATAGTCTGTGGATTAGCAGGATGTAATACAGTGAATGATAGTCTGTGTCATAGTTTAAATAAATTTCAATTAAAAAAAATAAACAAATATGCAAAAATAAGTATTAAAATGCATAATTAACTATGTGGCTTAAGATTCTTGATCATAAGTGTGTGCTGTCATAAGTGTGCACTGTCATATATGTATTGGTGAAGCTGGTGGATATTTGGCTGACAGATTCGCAGAACTTTTGAGAAGTATCGCTGATCATTGTCATTCCCCGGTGGCTGTTCATTTCAGTGCAGTGTCCTTAGTATCATGGTGGTGCTGGCACTATGGTGCGTTGCCACTCTTGTGACTGGAAGCGCCTTTCTCTGGAGTATCGGCTGGTTTTCCATCAGGGGTTCTCCAGCCACATGGAATGAACAGTGATCACCGATTTGCTTGGCATTGTTCGGTATAACATTTTGACTTACTTCCTTCCTCTTAATGGCCTCAACTCTTGTGTTTTACTTGTTGTTGCAGGTGTTTATGTCTGTGCATGTTCATGGATAGGTGTTGGGGATCCATTGTAGTTAACTTTTGGGTTCTATCATTGCAAAGCATACCCCTTATATTTCGTTATTATAGCAGAATGTGAATGAAACAAGATTCAATGCACATGTTCATTGGTAGTGTATGATGGTTTGTGCATTGTTTTCATTTTATTGCATGGTCTAAGAAATTACATCACTTATGTCATTTGCAGAACGTTAGTGCACCTGCAGGATACTGTTCGATTTTAGGACCCTGGGTGGAGAGGGGGTCAGGGTTAGGTATAGTGTTTACAATAAATCTAACGCTAGTACTAGTGCCACTCCTTCGTGGTGAGGGAGACAAAAAAGTGTGTTCGTGCTATGGTCATTTATTACTTCTCATGACAATAATTAACAAGTAGCAGGTGTGTCTGAATTTAGAATGATGTAAATATAATGAAAGGGAGGGGGTATTATGGATGGGAACATGCAGGGGTTAGGGATGGAGGTAGGTGCTTTTTGTGGTGCTAGGCAGGTAGCAAGTAGTTTCCTATTTTCTAAAATATGGCATAAAACAAATTCATGTTGGCCTGTAACCAAGATTGCCACATGAACTTGACCAGGTAACTTTTAAAGTGATGCCGTACTGTCCTGTGATGTTTCTTCTTTGGCCACCTGGCACTTCTCCACATGCGCTCAATTGTCTGTGTGTGGGCCCCCCCTCTCTGGATCAGCAAAGTTGTACTGATGATTCACTGTGAGATAGTAAAACTGGCTCTTTCGATCTCGGTTGTTTGGTAGCCTCGTCAGCAATCAGAGTATATTGTTGATCCAGGTGCCACATTCTCAATAATTGCTTGTAGCAGGGTTTCTATGTTTCTGTTTTCTACCTGCAAGAGGAAGATTTCTATAGTTGCACGACAAATGCCACCAAAAATCACATGTTGACGTAAAAATCGGCCATATTGATTTTTTTAATAGAATAAACTTGCGTCAACCTCCACAATCATTCCCTCCCCTCTGATGTGTCGTTGTCGCTATTGTGATATACTGTGTACTCAAACCTCAGGCAACAACAAATTCCACTAGACAACTGCTTTCTTTTTTATCTGCAATTTACGCTCACACCATACTGAAGATATCATCTGGTGAGCCCAACTATAGCAGAAGTTCACGCTCGCACCATACTGCAGATATCATCTGGTGAGCCCAACTATAGCAGAAGTTCACGCTCGCACCATACTGCAGATATCATCTGGTGAGCCCAACTATAGCAGAAATGGCATATCTTCATGAATGAAAGCTTTGAAAACTGCAAGTGACGACTTTCACATAAATCTGCTGTTGGTGCTTTTTGGAACTAACATTTCCAGCAAATTCGTCCGTTAGAACAGTAGATTAATTTCATCCCATGTCCCTACATGCATATCTTTTCGCTCGCAAGCAATCCTTGCATTTGTAATAAAAGAACTGCTTCTTTGTTGGCGGAAGGCAACTTCAACAACGATACGGCAAATATTGATATGTGCCAGCAGAATGACAACATAAAAAAGTTGCATCTCCCAGAAGCATTCAAAAAAAAAAAAACTTTTACGGGCACAATTTTCATAAAAAACTGTGAACAAGAAGTAATAAGGGGTGTGCGCTGCACTGACTGTTCCAACTTTTTCTGCAGTGATGGTACATGATTTGATATGATAGTGTTGTATTTTGTTCTTGTGTTAATTCTCAACCTCCTGCAGATTAGCAGGATGTAATCCAGGGAAGGGAATGTGATATGTCATAGTTTATAGTTTTGTTGTGATATCTGTGCTTTTCGGCCCGACACATCTGACTTCAGCATGGTGTCTGGGTCACTTTGATGCTATATGTGCTTGGACAGCCACATCACCCCACTAACTTCCTCCATCATCTTGTATGACAAGCATGAAAGGTAAACACTGTTGTTATTCTTTGTTGCTCAGGCAACCAACAAGCGAATGATGCAGGCAACAAACGAATAACGCAGGCAACAAACAAACGAATGATGTAGGCAACAAACGAATAACGCAGGCAACAAACAAGCGAATGATGTAGGCAAAAAATGAATGATGTAGGCAACAAACAGGCGAATGACGCAGGCAATTAACGAATGACACAGGAAACAAACAAGCGAATGATGCAGGCAACAAACAAGCGAATGACACAGACAAAAAACAAGCGAATAACACAGGCAACAAACAAGCGAATGACACAACTAACATTTTGTACCTTCTATATTTTTTACCTTCTATATCTGAACATGGCTTGCATATTAGGATTTGTGACATTCAACCCAAGACTTATAGGGACACGATTTAGAATCTT
Organism: Meghimatium bilineatum; assembly: GCA_034231615.1. Taxonomy (NCBI): domain Eukaryota; kingdom Metazoa; phylum Mollusca; class Gastropoda; order Stylommatophora; family Philomycidae; genus Meghimatium; species Meghimatium bilineatum. Next base: position 16,904,184 of record CM067302.1, read on the forward strand.
GGCTTTCAGTTGAATTCTGGGATAATGCTGAAGGTCTGAGAACATAGATTTATAGACTGGCACCATTTCCTGCAAATGTGATATATTACAAAGTAATAAGTAATCAATACTAAGAAATATCTATATATCTATAAACTCGTTAACATATAAAGGTCATTGGGGATACCATATTGGATGCATCAACTGATTTCTATCTTAAATGATGTGAATAAGTGAGGAAAAATCTTGTGTTGTCCAATCCTTGATGTCTATCCACGCTTTCATTTGTCTCCCCTGCTTATTCCACCTATGACAATTCCCTGCAGTATTGTGTTTTGACACGGAATCATGTCTGCATAAAAATGTACAACCCATGCAAGGAAATATATGGAACCGAAAGAAAGTACATGAAATATAAAACTTTGAATGTTTAGCTCAAATGTTAAATTTGTACATTTGTACGGCCCTGAAACATGGACAACTACAAAAGGGACAATCAGAAAACTACAAACATTCATCAATGAATGTCTGAGTATAATATAAGATTTGAACTGATATAAGTCAATGAATGAAGAACTCATGCAAAGAACTAAACTCCAGTGGAGAATTATGATAAATGAATAACCCCTTTAGCTGTGAGCAGGTAGCCTTTGACAGTAACAAAAGTCCTCATCAGTATGTTCTCTCAAAGGCATGGCAATGGTTGTGTTGTTGGGGGGGGGGGCTCTGTATGGATGCATATTTAGTCCCTGAAGTCACTTCCTACGACATTTAGAAAAAAGACAGTGGAACTTTAATCTTGCGAACTAGAAGTCCAAGACCCATTTGCCAAACAAGTGGAAGAAAAAGGGCACTACAGTGTATGATATTATTCTGGCCCAACTAATTCATCATTTTTAGGTCGAATCTGTTGATCCATCTACAACGAATGACACACCTATCATTATCCTCCACCAAGGAATCTGCCACAAAAATGAACGAATCTGCAACATTCAGTGACCTGGATTTCTTTATCATCCATGACAACCGTTTGCCAGAAACTAAAAGATAAGTCATTAGCAAATTTCCAAACTTTTCATAGTCACTTCCTACGACATTTAGAAAGAAGACAGTAGCACTATCCCTTGCACAGTGAACTTGAAATCCAAGAACCAGTTGCCAAACAAGTGGAAGAAAAAGTCAGGAAATTGTGCTGGAAATGGATAGGACATAAATTAAGACCAATTGTTGCCTTTCACCACATCCCATGTTTCACATGTTTACAGCATGTGGTACATTGTCACAGCATGTTCATATCATGTTGCACATGTTCATATCATGTATATAGCATGGGGCACATGTTCATATCATGTTTATAGCATGGGGGACATGTTCATATCATGTTTATAGCATGGGGGACATGTTCATATCATGTTTATAGCATGGGGGACATGTTCATATCATGTTTATAGCATGGGGGACATGTTCATATCATGTTTATAGCATGGGGGACATGTTCATATCATGTTTATAGCATGGGGGGATATGTTCATATCATGTTTATAGCATGGGGGATGTGTTCATAGAAGAAAACGCAATGGATACCATCCCTATGTGCAAAACCAGGAAATAGAGCAGATCAACTGGCTAAGTAAGGTGCTATCAATGACCAACCAGTTGTGCCAATCACTTACTATTTCTGCTTTATGCTGCGTCATCCTGGACTGTCTATGTGAGACACGATCGACAGTTTCACTCTTTCCACCTTCGGTACCTTAGAAACCTTATTGTAGTACATTGGTAGGATTAAGTAACAGACAGAAATCCTTCAAAAGTCCCATATGCAAAGCATCCATGCCCTGCTGACTAGGTCCCAACTCCGCCGAACTGACCACATATTCCATACGCCAGACAAGTGCCTTCCAAAGAGATTATTCTATGGGGAGATGTGCGCTGGTAAACATTCAAGCGGAGAGCAGAAAGAGCGCTTCTAGAATCACCTAAAATACTCTCTCAAGCCTTGCAGCATTGATCCTAGCTCCTGGGAGACTACATCCCTTGATTGCTCAGCTTGACACACCCAGATAACTTCTGGTATCACTAAATTTGAAAAAAAAAGAACACTGTGGGCAATTTACAAGTCACGGAAGCGGAAGGACAAATCTGAAATCTCTCCTATCCCAAACCCTCTACACTCTTGCATGCACTACAACAGAACTTTCCGGGCATGAATAGGACTCATTGGGCATCTATGAACTCAGAAACCAAATTAGATAATCACAAAATATTTCTTGTTTTTCTACTTGCTCATCACATTTACTGTTTTTCATGCCATGCTCATCTTCGTTTGCGAAAGAGGAACATCTTCATCACCATCAGAAAAAAACAATTGATAAAATCAATAAGAAAGTCACAAAGATAGTTATGCGAGAAATGCTCAGGAACTCACTTGCCTGTTGTGACTATGTTCTCCAAACCTCCTTGTCTCATGAAGTGGCCAAAAAATGAAGATTGTCTTTTTCTTATATTATTGATTAAGCTCTATTTTTCATTTGAGTCTTTCAACACCTCCACATTATTTTTGATTGGCAGTCCATGGTATTCTCAGCATGCTTCTGTAGAACTATCTTTATTGCTTCTAATTTCCTGTTTGTTTATAAACTCCCACTTTCCTGTTTGTTTATTGTCCAAGACTCGCATCCATATCTTAGTATAGGGGTTATATAGCACTGCAGAACTCTCTTCCTCACCTTTAATGCCAAGGTCATATTACATAATATATTTTTCATTTTTCTGAATGTTGTTTTTGCCTGCCCTATTCTGCTTCTTATTTCTGTTGAACTTCTTCCATCTGCTGTAATTATTGTACCTAAATATTTGAATTGGTGGACCTATTTTAATACTATATCATTCATATATAAATTACGTCAACAATTTATTTGTAATTTTTGGCCAACCTTTTCCCCTTGTTAACACCTGTCAAGATTTCAGAGAGCCTCCTTTTTTATATGTCAAAAAAATTTTACCACCTTCCCCTAAAACATATTTTTGCTTAAAAAGTACTAAAAACAGATTTTTTGCATTTATATATTCGTTTTCAAATGCAAAAAATATAATTAGTGCAAAAATAAGAAAATATTGTTATCTTTAAATTTTGTCCGCTCCTATCAACAAGTGATATCGTCTGTGACGGCAAAGGTACCGAGTTCGATCCTCACCACAGGCAATTGTGCATCCGGACCGTTCAGAAAGCAATGGCAACCTACTGAACGTATTTATATTGCCTAGAAAATCACCACAGCCAACAAATGCTGGGTTGATAGCTACGTCCTATCAACAACAACCTTTTTCAGACACAATACTCCCTCCTGACCTCAATATTGACATATTTTATGAACAACTTCAAAGCCTGTATCCATCACTCCATGTCTGCAGTGATTGTCCAATTAGTTCTTACCATAAGATGAACTAGCATCATGCGCGATTGTGGCACAGGGTGATGGGGCAATGGATCGAGCTGACATTTTGAACTCCATAAGAAATATAGCACGCGATGGTGAGACTAGTGTGGATGATGATTCTGTTTCAATGGTCAGGATTAAAGATTCAGGTTTAAAATATGATGTTGCTAGAAGTGAACATTTTGGAGGGCGCAGAAGAATAATGGTCAACCAGCATAGGACAGACACTGTCACCAGAAATGTAATGGCGGATACACTCGGGGAGAGATCGGAGCAAATATAGACGTGTCCAGTTTGCAGTGATGATGATCCGACGACTAACTAATTAACATACATTGTTCTAGAACGTACTGCACAAAATGTGTGTAATACGTCATGTTCCATCTGTCCAACTACTTCTGTACACATTTTTTATAAAATAGCTCAACTCTACCCCTACCACCATCTGTAAAGTTGCCAACATCATCCACAGAAGAATGTCACCACATGAATGTATCAGCCCAATGAAGAAGGATGTGTTGGGGCTATTGGCGCAAATAAAACAGCGACAAAATGCATTTCCATTCTCTGGACTACATCCTGCTGAAAATCTAGTAGGACTATTGTCCTGCTACAAGAGAATTCAATGGGAGTTTGAGAATGAACGCTGAAGAAGAATTTATTAGCAACAGAAACGTCAAGGAATTGTGGAGAAACATGATCATCTACACCACTCTGCAAAGAACTTGATTGGTTAATGCATTATAAAGTGTAGAGGATTGATATAGAGGATTGATTTAATTATATTTTCCCATACACACTCCATCACTCTGTTCCTTCATCTGCTTTTTTGTTTTGAGAATACTGTAGAGTAACAGGTTGTCCAGAGAACGGAATGTGTTCGTCACAGTTTTCTGTGAAATATGTGCCTTTTGGCCTGACACATCCATCTTCAGTATGGCTTTTTGGTAACTTTTACCCTATATGGGATCAGACAACCAACAGCACTCCTAACTTTCTTAGTCACCGCTTTCTACATGCTTTTAAGGTAAACAGTGTTTCTTTTCTTTGCTTCCCTTTCGGGAGAAATAACTCACAGAGGCGGACATCACTCTAAATGAAATGTCACTGAACCTGCCAAGAGTACTTCTCATAGCACGTAAATCCATAGCTTTGACTGATAATCTCCAGAGATCTTAGAGAAAAATGTCAGAATCAAACCCACAACCTTCGGAACACAAGGTGAATGGCTTAACCCCTATGTCAAGGAGGTCCCATATTTTGATTGATTTTTTGTTTAAGAACCCCATGAATTGCGAGCAATTATCTCTTACTTCCTATGTGCAGTGTGGTGGTTGTTCTGAGCTTTCTTTCATACCCCTGCAACTTCTGCTTTCGACTTAGTGCAATACCTATTGAACTAACTGAACCTTCTACTCAGAGGGTGTCTATAATTGTATAGATGACATGCTACAAATCTTCCATAAGACAGCCTCAATATAACGGCATGTCATCTACTAAGGTTTTCTGTTACATGGGAGGTTTGTCTAGTGGACCATTGGTGAGACCCACAGACGCAACCGCATGCATATTTTTTTTTTATTGATACAAGTACTTACAATATTATTTGACATCTTGTACAATTTACATGATCTCCTTTTACAGTCACTCACTAATTTTCTGGCATTACATTTATCTGAAACAGATTATAGACATAATATAGTTATGTTACTTTTATCTCAGATTACGTATATGTGATTTAAGTTATCAATTAATCAAGTGCCATGCCGACTGGCGTAGGCGATCATGTTTCTCCACGACTCTTTGTCTCTTGTGTTGTCAATAAGCTCGGTTGGTGAGCTTCTACCGTGCCACGATACAAGCCCATCTAGTAACTTTTGTCATTGTCGACCTCTATCTCTTCTCCCTTTGATCTTTCCAGTGGTTATTAAGTGTTCAAGCTGTGTTCTTCTCAGCATATGCCCTAGAAACCTTGACTGTCTGCCTCTAATGTTTGATATTAATGAACTTTTTACGCCAGCATCAATGAGAACCTCTGCATTAGTTTTCTTGGCTGTCCATGGTATTTTCATCATTCTTCTCAGAAACCACATTTCTGTAGCCTCCAATTCACTAAGTTATGCTTTTACTTTTATCTCAGATTACCTATATGTTATTAAGCTTTGCTATTGCACATTTACAAATAAACAGTTGGCAGGATATCTTTGTTCATCTGTTGTTTGTTTCTCAAACTCCTGCTGGTTAAAAAGAGATAATCTGGAGAAAAGAATGTGTTAGGTCATGGTTTATATGGTCATTAGGTCATGGCTGCGGTATCTACATCTGTTAAATGGACACATCTGATTTAGCATTGTTTTAGATCACTTCTTTCTATGGGAAGGGACAGCCAGCCCCATTCTCAAACCACCTTACTCAGTTCTTATGATGTGCTTCACAGGGTACAGCTGCCACACACATCGTAAGAGAAGACTAAGAAGCTTATGGGGTGGAATTCGCTATACCATCTCACGGAGGATCAAAGTGATCCAGAAGCCATGCTGAAGTTGGATGTGTCCTGTCAAAAGGTGCAGATATTGCGAACATACTGTAAACCATGTCCGGCTCTGTGGCGAAGTGGTACAGAGCGTGTCTGTGATGGCCAAGGTACCGAGTTTGATCCCCGCCACAGGCATTTGAGCATCCAGACCATTCAGAAAGCAATGGCAAACTAGGCTTGGCATTACAAGCTGGGTTGATGGCTACGTCCTGAATAGGACACGCTGCCAACTGTAAACCATAAGTGTCTGGACTATGCCTACATCCTGTTAATCTACAGAAGTTTGAGAATGAAAATAAGATCTATTTATCTATGTGATAATGTAACAATTGTAGAATGTCATCCTCAATGGCAAGCTGCAAACCTCTCAGTTCTGTGCATACTGTTCAACCTTTCCCAATGCCATGTTCTGAAGATTTTTTTAATAGGGCCCTATTCTGCATTCATCATAATTTTGGCCTTCTGTCTCCTGTTACCTTTCCTTCCATGATTAATCATTCTAAACCACTGTGTCCATGTTTAGGCCCCTATGTCTTTGCAGATGTCTTTCTGTTCATGATGTTCTTAGGACCTTCTTAACATTTAATTTCAGTTTGCTATTTTTTTTTCACTGAGGATATCATTGTCCATGTCACACAACCATATGTTGCCATGTAATTGCATTCTTTGCTGCTTTAGATTTCCTGAAATTGGAGGTAACACATTCGGTGTATCTACTTGTAGCATTTAAGTTATTTAACAAGCACCACATCATCAAGCTTGCTTTGTTTGGATTAACCTGTACAGTGTACAGGACAAAATTGTACATACTCATGACATGACATCATCTAGACATTGGTACTTGTGTCTCCTGTATAATAATATTAATATTGGTAACATATCCTATTCAGGACATAGCAAGTGAGTGATTTTCTAGGCAATATAAATACGTTCAATTGGTTGCCATTAGTTTTTTTCTGAAAGGCCTTGATGCACATGACAAATGCATGGCGCATAATTCGAACACGGTACCTTGACCATCACAGACGCACTCTGTACCTTGCCGCCACAGAGCCGGACATATTTATATTTCAGATTGTTGTAATTGGCAAGTAATTGCTACTAATAATTGACCAAATTCATTGGCCATTTCCCGCCTATCCAAAAAGTTTTTGTTTAGTTTTTGAAAAACTATTTTGTTTTAATTACCGTATAGGTAAGCACTCCTCCTATGCTCATTCTTTAAAGTCCTTCCGTATGTTTGAGTTTTACTGGCCATTGTTGCTAACTTTGAAAGCTATTGTTCAGCTTCTCGAGGAACGTTATTGACCTGCCATGTTAGGCCCTATCCACAGTCCACCATTTGTAATTGTTTTGATTTGGTACAAAACAATGGCTGCGAATGTTGCCATGGTAATGTTACAAATGTATTTAGTATTTTAGCTGGAGATGGCTTTAGCGTCCTTGTCAAGGCTAACTGTGATTTGGAAAAGCAACATCAGTGTTGGAGTGAAAATCCAACTATATCGCTGGTGCTTTCTGTTGTGTTGAATGGTTGTGAGAGTTGGACACTCAATGCGGACATGGAGAGACAGGCTTTCGAGTACAAATGCTACAGACGAATTATATGAATTTCCTATAGGGAACATAAGACCAACGTGTACGTAAGAAATAAAGTAGAGATGTGTGCAGGTGTTCAGGAGCCATTTCTTTCAATAGTGAAACAACGAAAACTAGCATTGCTCGGAGAAGTATGCAGGCAGGATTCCTTGCCAAAAACAATACTGCAGGGAACTGTCGAGGGTGGAAGAAGCAGAGGAAGGAAAATAAAGGCATGGACAGACAACATCAAGGAATGGACAGGACAAGATATTTCCACTCTCATCCGCACCGCTGAGGATAGAATTCGCTGGAGGACTATGTGTGCTGAGGCATCCAATGTGGTACCCCTACGACCCTGAAGGGTTACGGGTTTATTGATTGATTGAATATTTTAGCCTCCCAAACTCCGACTAAATTTCTCTTGTAGCAGGACAATGATTTTCTAGCAGAATGTATTCCAGAGAATGAAAATGCGTTGTCTCCGTTTCATTTGCGTCAACGATCCGACACATCCGTCTTCGCCGGTGTTTCTTGATTATTGATTAGATGCTGGCTTCACAGCACGTGGGGCATTCCCATAGCCATAAATGCCCCGCCCTCCGTTTCAGCAGCCATCCCAGTGTAGGCCTATGTAGACTCATAGTCGTGGTCAGGTGTTGATTGTGTGATCTTCGGGACTTTCCAAAAAAATAAAATACTTTTCATCGGTATTTACTATCAATTCTTTCTGTTCTATGAATCGTAGAATAAATATATTGATATAGACCATAAATATTGACAATTTCGAATAGATGTCGCAACAAATTTTCAGTAGAACTATTTGGGCACAAACATAAATAGACCTAACTCAGGAAAATGCACTGTAGAAACCAAACATAATTTTACGTAAACCATGAACAACTAAAAAGAGAAGGGATAAATGTTCCAGTGCAGGGTAACAACCCTAAACAGAAAGTAGGTGCTGGAGTAACACAGGGCAAATGTCAACATAAACAAAAATAGGTAGATGTGTTATCAAAATAAAACATAAAACAACCTAACAATGCCGTTTTGGCCTTCCCCCCCCCTCCCTCTCTCTCTCTCTCTCTCTCTCTCTCTCTCCCATCTGATCTCTCGTACCATCTCATTTTGCTCTTCCCTTACATTATGATTGAATGTCTGTAATATTCATTATCTGTTGATACTTTTGAGGTAAGTATTTTTACTTTACTCTTAAAGTACTTGTTATTATATCTTTCCATTTCTCCATCTCACTTTCTTCTGTCCACTCTCCCCTCCCCACTTACTACTATCCTCCCCATACTTTCTTCTCTCCTGACATGCTGCTATATCTTTGCTTCCTCTATTTCCTGTCTGCTCCTCTCCTCCTTATTATAACCCTATTTATCTCCATTTAAGATTTGTTTTATTGTGGTCGTTTGTTTGACCTGATAATGACTTTTAATAGTCGAAACGTCGTCTGTCCCTGTATCTCGTTGTTATGTTGTTTTATGTTATTCTGGTAACACATCTACCTATTTTTGTTTTTCTTAAAAATACAAGTCAAAAGAGTTAAGATCAATAATCGTCCAAGAAGGCTGGCTTCTTAACAACATCCTAACAAAAAATCTGTGAGGGAGGGGGTGGTCATATAAAGAGACATAACAACATGGAAAGATAAGTAACTGAAGGAAGAGTTAATGGCAACATGGGAAGAGGGCGCCCAAGACGACGATTGTGTTGTGATGTATCAGATTATTTAAACATGTCTCTAGCTGCGGCAGATCAACACCCAGAATCGTTGAGTGTTCAGAATCCATAAACAAGACCATGCTCCGAAAAGAAGAATATGCCATAGGATAATGAGTCCATAGTGTCACAATAAAATGTGTTTTAAAACAACACGCTTTTATATTGTATAGCCACAAGGGACTCCTCCAAGGTTTAATGTGCGTGCCTCGACTTAAAGAGACTTCAGTCCGAAGCATACCAATTAACATAATAAGAAACATTGGTATAGTATAGTTTATCTTTTTCTTCTTCTACGTTCGTTCTCAAACTCCTGCAGATTAGCAGGATGTAGTCCGGAGAACGGAATGCGTTGTGTCATGGTTTACAGCATTGCTGCGATATCTGCGCCTTTCGGCCTGACATATCCGACTTCAGCAGTTTTGGGTCTCTGACCCTATATGGGATGGGACAGCCAACTCCATCCCATAACCTCCTTAGTCGCCTTTTACGACATGCGTGGAAGGTAAACAGTGTTACTATTCTTTGCTTCCCTTTCGGGCCCCGGCAACACACAGGCGATAGTATATCTATAGAGTGAAGAGAACGTAGGCCTAACATTGTAAACGTGGATGCTGAGGTGGAGGCACTCATCTGTCAACATGTCCATGAAACGCATATTGTGCTTTGCACAGATGAGTCGGTCATCTGCCACCAGCGATGTGATGGAGCTTTAATGCCAGATGTGTGTTTTGTTCATTAATCGCAAGTGATGATGACCATTTGTTACATCCAATTTGAATATTACATTAGAGTTATGTCATCTGTAGGAATTCGGAAATCACTAATAAAACACTTTCGGGCTGCAAATATCATTGGACAGTTTGGGCATGGAATGACCACTGTAAACGGCTTTTTGTCTACCCGTGACTTTTTAGCAACTCTCCGCTGTTGAGCTGCTTCATTTCTCTTTTCACAAAACGCTGTGCCTTTTTCTAACTGTAGATTGTCACGTAGCTCTATTTTGTGCAAATTCTTCCCATGTATCTTCGTATATTTCAAAGGCTTTCAGTGAGGTCTTTAGTGCGTCCTTGTAACGTTTCTTTTGGCCACCTTGAGATCGTACGCTCTTCTACAACTCACCATAGAGAAGTATCTTTAGCAGGCGATGATCTGGCATACGTACCAGATGACTTGCCCAGCGAATCTGTGTCTACATCATAATGGTGTCAATGTTAGTGATGCCAGAACTGCCAAAGACAGTACTATACGGAGTCTTATTTTTTTCTGAGATAAGTTTTATGAAAGCGATTACGTTTCCTAACATGTCGCATATACACAGTCCATGTTTCACCAGCGTATAACAGCATTGGAAGTACAACTGCTCTGCAAACTTTCTGCTTAATCTGTAGGTTAATGTCATTTCTATCCCACATATGTGCGTACAATCTGCCGAAAGTGAAGTAATATCGATGTAGCTCCATTTTGTGAGAGCATTGGCACGTGTATTATGTCCACCAGCTAGTCATTTGCTCACTAATAGGTTACATCAGTTGTGGAGTGCGAGTGTCAGACGAGTGCACAACAAATCCGATCCATTTTTACTAGGTTTTCTCCAGCATTGTATGGTTGGTTGGTTGCTGATCCAGTGGTCCGTGGGCTCATGCTCTTTGACCCAATGTCATTGTGTGATATATGCATGTGTTTGTGAGCTGTTGTTTGTTCCATATAATGTGTTCCATTTATCTGGCCCTGGAAGGAGAAACATTTTAGTGACATCATCCAACGCTTGGCATTCAACAATGTGGTGGCCAACAGTTTCATAGGGATGAGTGCATAGCCGCCACCCTGGAGTGTGTTGTGGTTGTATTCTGTTCAGATGATTGTTAAGCTGTACATGTTGTGTGTGCAGTCGGAAGTCTGGTCTTTTCTTTCCAGGAGGTTGATATTATCTTTATGATTTGGGCTGGTCATATATTTATAGATTTCTCTCCCAGTGTATCCCATTTGTTCATCTAATTTTCTTTGTTCACAGATTGCAGCATTGTATAGATTATAGATGCTTGCGATATAAGTCGACCCAAAATATGGAAATTGGTACAAATGGGCATCAGAGCTTCTGAAAAAGTAAAGGTGTGGAAGGGGTGTTATGCCGTTGATCCGAAAAAAATACGAGTCCAACATTGTATCCATCCCTCTATAAATTCCCGTATCTGAAATGGATGCACGCAAGAATAACGATACCGTGTCCTGACATGTATGCCACAAGAAGTAAGTAAGAAGTGCTCTATGAGTGCCTGTCCTATTCCATAAAGTGTCAAAGAGACTCAGAAATATTGCGGAAGTGTGGCCGTTGACAACAGAAAACCTATTCGCTAATGGACAACGGCTTTCTAAAATGACTCATTTGAATATTTCTGTGATTTTCATTGATCACTTTGATTATACGTTTGAACATCTTTTTTGGTAGTGGTGAAATGGGTTAAACGTGCTTTGGATGTGTAACTAGACACTCACTGCTCACTTTTTAAAACTATTTTGTAAAACAATTCGACTGTAGATGAGAGTAAGTGGAAAAAGGTAGTCATGGATTGACTTACATAAAGGAAAATGGTTTGGGCACGATTTTCTAACAGTCGTCTGAATGGCTGGGGGAAGAGGTGTTTGCGGTGGCTTTTTGTGCTGGTGTCTCCAACTTGGCATCCCTACGATCCTGATTGGTTATGTATCTTATTATTAGTATTATTGTACTGTGTGTCAACAGCCAATACAAATCACGGGAATAGTCAAATTTGTCATTTTAGAAGACTATTTCCCACTTGGCAAAAATATTGTCAACGGTCACGTCAGAGATCGAATGTCAAGCTAAAAGGCATATATCGCATGTAAACTTTAAGCCCACAACATATTCCGTTCTTCGACAACATTCTGCTAATGTGCAGGATTTTGAGAATAAACGCAGAAGAAGGAGATAGGCATATACCTCCGTGGGGTGAATAAAAAATTACTTTATTTTTGCTACTCCCAGGATAGGCCATAACCGATTCCACTATAAGACCGCCCCACAGAGCTAATTAGGCCCTACATTCGCTCCTTTGATTACTGTCTTGATTTCCGTTGGCCACTATTTATATACTTGGAGTCGCATACCAAAAATAGCCAAGGCGACTCCAATTATATAAATATTGACCAACGGAAACACAACAATAATACAGTAACGAGCGAAGGACTAATTAATTCTTTGCAGATGTATTCGAATTCAACGGTCATGGATAGGCCCTGGCTGTCTGAGTTTTCCATATGTTCGTATTGGTGAGAGTGGAGAGGAAACACATATCCTTTTTTCTATATAAAAATATAGAATCCCTACCTACAATATAAATAGTTGATTTTCTGACTCGTAACCCACGGAAGAATGTTATTAGTCCTTGGTTCACAAGTCTGTGAATAGCTATTTTCTGCACTGAAGAAATCTTGTTCTCTTTCGCAGGATGATATAATTATAATGAAAACCATTGTTCTAAATCAGTGTTTCTAAAGTTTCATTTCACCAGTATAATTGAAATAACTTCGATGTATACGATATTTTCTACATTTATTGTGTTCTGATTTTTTTAATTTGTTGTAATTTTGTTGGAGAAAGTGCTTGAATGTTTGCGTAAAGTCTTTGATAACCGCCTTACTGTTTGAATGACAACGCCCACATCGCTCGTTTAATTTCCGCCGGATACTCTCGCTTTCTGTGGACTAGTAAGCTAAGATGGCGCTCGGAAACAAGCAGACGAAAAACTTAGGTTCAATGTTAAGACAAATTCAAGGCGTTCTCGTTCCACTAAAGCTTCTTGTTGTGGATAAAAAAACTCTAGAAAAATCATGGAAAATGATGGACAAAGTTGTTAAACTATGTCAGCATCCAAAAATGAATTTGAGGAACAGTCCTCCGTTTATTTTAGATATTTTGCCCGATACTTACCAGCACTTGCGAACGATATGTTCAAAACACGAAGACAAGCTGCAGACATTAAATGAATGTGAATACTTCAGAACATTCATAGAAAACTTAATGAACAAGTGCAAAAACACAAATAAACTTTTTCGAGATGGTAAAGATAAAATGTACGACGAAAATTCTCACTATCGCCGTAACTTGACAAAACTGAGTCTTGTGTTCTCTCATATGCTAGCAGAACTGAAGGCCATCTACCCAAGTGGTGTTTTTGCTGGAGAAAACTTTAGAATAACAAAAGGCGATGCTGCTGATTGGTGGAAAAAGTCTTTTGGAGATAAGTAAGTATGTATTAATATAGTTTAAAGTGATGAAAATGTCATAAACAAGTGTACTGTAGAGTTTGTACTTTGTAGGGCTTGTACTTGTTTGGCCTGGACAGAGGCATAGGAGTCAGTAAACTTGAATGTTATAGAATAATGTGATTAATTGTTCCAGACTATTACAGTTATATTCATCTGTTGCAAATTAATGTGTTGATTTTGGAAAACACAAATAACATTGCTGGTAACAGTAAATTACACATTTGCTAAGTCACAGTTGCAGATGTAAGAATTGAATACAATAAAGGAAGTAAATTAATGCATAATTACATGATAAGTCAACTGTTTGCTGTCAGATTTGACACAGCCTACAATAAGAACATAACTTCTGAAACTGGTCAGTAATGATATATAAGGGGACTATGAATAATTGTTAGCGCGCACAGTTCTCAATTCGCCCAGACCATAGGGTCACACTTAGATAAAATGCATCTTGGCCACAAATAAACTTCAACTCCACCTAGCAATATAGATAATTTATAGCAATAGCATGCATGGCTTTCCAAACACCCAGACCATAAGGTCACATTTAGATAAAAGCTAATACGGCCTGATATAACAAAAATAGACTTCTGTCTTAGGTTGAAAGAGTCGTGCCTCAACTAAGAGGCTTTAATCCCCCATTTAACAAACAAACAACAAATAAATGTTCATGTAAACCATCATTCTTTAATGATAGTCTATATTTGAAAATACTGTCAATAAAGAACGCAAAGTATATCCAATTTGAATGTTCATAACATTCTTGATTCATCTTTTTCATTGTCAATTGTATTCTCAACATCCTCCTGTAGCTTTGCATAATGAAAGCATTCTGTATGGGACATTGCTTTTTAACTATTTTAGAATTTTTTGGTTCAATACTAGAATCAGTGGACAACATATAAACTTTTAAATTTCATATGCAATTGCACAGAGCTTCCGTTTCTCTGAACTTAAAAAGTTGTAACTTAAAATACCGATCTAGCGATTAGCATGCAATGAACTGGCCATCCACCTCCCACTCAGTGTACAGCGCAAATGCCGAGTGATCAGGGGCTCTCACCGCATAATGTGTAGAATATTGGATGCATCGACATATGCGTTTTTATTGGAATTTTGTTCCGTTTAAATATGTTAGCTAGTTCCGTAGAAACCTGTGCACTGATTCTTGTATTGAGCTGAATTTTAACTATTTTATGGGCATAATTGTTATATATTTTATAATTTTTAACTATTTTATAATTTTTAACTATTAACTATTTTAGAATTTTAAGCACCACTTAAATTTTAATTAACCTTACTAGAACTAAATAAAATGGGTTAATCTGTAATATTGGAATAAATAGGTTAATCTGTAATATGGGAATAAATGGGTTAATCTGTAATATGGGAATAAATGGGTTCATCTGTAAGGTATCAAAATCATGACAACTCTTATGTGAGGTAAGACTATTTGATTGTCTTACTAACCCCTCTACCACACTGACAATAATTGTTTTTAACCATTGCTTTATTGAGTGTCCATGTTTCCTCAGTCATAAATTGTATCTAGAAATATGCTTGCTTTTAAGTTATCTATCACAAAAATAGATTTCCTTTATGCAACTGTGCAGTATAATTTTTGAACTTCTGTTTCTGCTCCCATGGCAGCTATTCTCTGTCAACATATATATAAAGATGTGTAGGCCTATCATAGCAAATGCATAGGTAGGACATTTTTATCCTGTACTTCTGAGATAAAGATTTAGGGCTGAGAAATCACTTTCATTTATGCTTATTAATGTGTTCATGCACAAAATTTCCCAGGTGCAGATGATAGGACAAGGTAAAATAATCCTTACTTTTGCAGACAGCCTCTTATAAAATCTGGGCAATGCCAGATATGAAAATGCTGAAGGGTACAAATTAAGCTAGAAAAACTCACATCAGCTGTGCCAACTGCATTGCAGTTATCAATAAATCCTAGGCAAAGATCATCTAGTTCTTGTTGTTTCTTGTTTGTTTGCTATCCCCAGGAATTGCGAGCAGCTTACTCTTACTTCCTCTGTGCAATGGGGTGATTTCTTGGAGCTTTCTTTCATACCCAGGAGACTTAAGTTTTCAGCCTAGTGCAATGCCTATTGAAGAAGCCTTCTACTCAGAGGAGTAACTGGTTCTTGTTAAACACCACACTAGTCATAGACACACTGCCACCTGCATTGACACCAATATCAATAGGGAACAGACAATGAAGTAACTGGAATCACATTCAATAAACATCCGTCTATTGTGAAACATGTTGACACTATAGTTCAGAAAACTAAGAAGGGCATCAGTGCAGTTAAAGTTATAGCATCAGAGTTGATGCAGTAGAAGTCCCATTTCCTGCTGCTGCACGTAGTGTTACTATCTAGATTATGTACTGTCTGTTATCTATATTACTCACTGCTGCAAGAACAGGTTGTTAAACTGGAAAGAGTCTAGAATGAGGCAATGAGGACAGTGCTAGGATGTAACAAAGGTACAACACCCATCACTACCATATGTCTTATAGACATATTTAGGATTACAGAAAGACATACAGAAGTGCAGGTGAAAGATTATTTTAAAGTAATTTATAATAATCACTACCTGTTAACCAACTTCTATGGGAACTGTGTAGTGCAGTGGTTAGCACACTGGCTTTGCATATGAGTGGTGTTCATTCCCCAGTTGAGGTGGAAATGTTTTTCAGATCACAACAGGTCCCGGGTTGACCCAGCTTTAAATGGGTACTGGATTAATTTGGGAAGTAAAGACTGTGAGGGAGAAGAGATGGCTACCACCCTCATTTGCAGATCCACTGAAATGTGAGATCGCTAACATCTCACACCCCTACGGCATTAATAAATGCTATGGGTTACTTTACTTTACTTCTAGACTATTGATTCATTAAAATGGGCTATATGGTAAGGGTGATATACAGACATCCCAGCAATATAATTTCCTCATAGTTTTATTTCATACCTAGAAGACTCAAATTCAGCTGTATGCGACACTTTGAGAAAAGATCCCTACTCAGATAAGATATATATGCATCTAGCAGACTTGTTTCATTAATATGTACTTACTGCAGTTGAAATCCAACAGGCGAAACTTGGAACAGGGTAATGAAGTTTTGCTAATCACTAGAAACACACAGAATCCACGTTACGACAAAAAGATAATTCCGGAGTCATCTCAACCTGATGTCCCTAATCATTTTGGCACCATCACCAACACACTATATGCTACACCTGTGCTATGTCACACAGACCTGGTCTGTCCCATTCCCCATTCACCATTGAAGAGAGTTTCTCGTGTGTCCCGTAACGTAATCTATGCCATCATCTACAAGTGCTACACCATGATGTATATAGGCGAGACTGGTAGAAAGCTTGCTGACCAATTCTGTTTGACTTACGTAAAACACAGGTTTATATATCGCTTCAATGAGACACGACAGACTATAGCTAAAACTAGTAGGTAATGATGCTCACACAAGAAATCATACAAATTACAATACACAAATCATATTCAACATTTCAACCAAAAGGTCTTTATCAAGACACAAACAAAACATTAAAAGACAACGAATGGAAAAATTATCACAACATCCAACGGAAATATGGAAATAATATGCTGGAAGGTCAGAAAGTACATAAAAACATAAATAATGTTTACGTTATATAAAATATTTACGTTTTTTATGTACTTTCTGACCTTCCGGCATCTCATTTCCATATTTCTGTTGGATGTTGTGATAATTTTTCCATACAATTCGTGATGTATGCAAAATATGTTTGAAAATCTTCTTCTTATGGTTCATGTGGCATTGATTATCTTGTATTTCCACAGCCTTCTATTTCATGTGCTGTCAATCATATCTGATATCGATGTTCTTCTATCCCATAATGCTAGGTTGTCAAGCATCTTGTCTCATGGTCTTCCCCAACCCCTCTTGCTCTTCAACTTGCCTTTTGTCACAGTGTTCCATCTTTCCTCTGCTCATGATGTGTCCACAAAATATGGACTATCTTTCTGATGCGGGTAAGCAGCTCATTTTATGAATTAACTTCTTTCAAGATATCTTCATTACGCATTTTATTTGTCCATGGTGTTCCCAACATTCTCCCATGGTGTTCCCAACATTCTCCCATGGTGTTCCCAACATTCTCCCATGGTGTTCCCAACATTCTCCCATAAACAATGTTGGAAAATAGAACAATATAAAAGATAAGAATCTTATGATAAAATTGTCTTTTTTTTCCGTCTTCAGAATTATTATCCCATGGAAAGAATTTAAAAGCAGACTTCATGAAAGTCATCCCATTGGATCACCTCTGGAAGCTATGGCTTTGAAGTCAACGATAGACTTGACATGCAATGATTATATCTCAGTTTTTGAATTTGATGTTTTCTGCAGGTAAATTAAATGTGAATACTTTTACAGTTGTTTGAATTTATTTTTTGCAGGTAAATTACATTTCAATACTTTTACTATTGTTTGAATGTGATATTTTTTGCAGGTAAATTTTAAGTGACTATTATTACTTTCTGTTTCTTCTTCAGCACTCATTCTCTAACTCCCGCTGGATCTCTCATGTAGCTGGACAAGTTCTACTAGATTTCCAGCAGGATGTAGTCCAGAGAATGGAAATTTGCTGTGTTGAAGTTTTGTTTGCGCCTATGGCCAGACACATCCATAATCACCAGTACTTCCTGTTTGAATTTGTCCTTTATGGTTTTTTCTTGTTATACAACTCTTACTATTTTCCTTTTTTTTAAAAGTGAAGTAAGATAATCCAATAGGATTTAGTCTTCAGTGTTTGTTCTCAGACTCCTGCTGACTAGCAGGCTGTAGTCAGGAGAGCTGAATATGTTCTGTTTTGGTTTACAGCTTAGCTGCAATATTTTCGCCTTTCACCCTGATATATAAGATTTCACTATTGCTGTATTGTTACTCTGACTTATAGAATTAGATAGCCAGCTGCATCCCTAAACCAACTTAGTTGCCTCATAACAACATGGATGGCAGGTTAATGTTGCTACTCATTGATTCACTTTTGGGTCACGGCAACACATGGTTAAATAGTATATAGTATTGCAGGAAGGACTCACAGTACTAGTTAGTTAAAAACAGGTCCACAATAAAGGTTGGTTGCAACAGAGAGGAGAAGCAGAAAGAAGAGCCAAGGGTAGACCTAGAGTACGCTGGATCGACAACATCAAAGAGACATTACACGAACACCAAATAACATTATCTGAAGCTGCTAGAAAAGCGAGAACAAGAACATTGTATCTCCCTCAGCACCCGTAAAGGGTAAAAGAGGAAGGGAAGAAGAAGAAGCAACAGACCAACATCCTCTGTCTCTTGCTTTGGTGGTGGACTCTGCTAGACTTTAATCGTCCATCTCATGATGTTTCCTTTACATTTGTATATCTTCGTAACTGTCTGGTTTGGAATCTGTCTCCCTATTTTATTATTTTCCTTGGCTGTGTTTATCAGTTTATGTTTATCATTTATTAATTTAAATATATATTTTTTTAGGGTTAGGGTTAGTTATGTAAAATATAAGTAACCCTAATCCATAACGCAAGCCCTAAAAAATGAATATTCAAATTAGTTATTGATATAATATTTAGATTAATTAATCCTAAAATAAGCATGGAGACACAGGCCCCAAACCAGAACCTTTCTACCTCTTGCTTGCCTCTCAGGTAAGGTTTTCAACAAGATTTAATTAAGATTTAATATGCCCAAAATATTTTATTTGGTTGATTTTTATTTCCTTTAATAGTTATTTTTCATATAAAGTGTTGTCAGAATATGTTTATTTTGTTTATCTTTGGATCAAGTTCTTCCTATTCTTCTATATATCCACACCTCACAAGCATAAAATGCGTCTTCTATAGTGTGTTTCAGAATAGTTGCCCATACTTTTCATTTAATTTCTCAATAACCAGTAAGCGAAATTTAATAAGATTTTGCATAACTGTTTAAATATTCAATGACATAAGAAATTTATACATTTTATTTCACCAGGTATTGCCATTTGCACATGGTGGCATATTCCTTTGATGTTTGTGAATGTGTGACTACTATAATGACAGAAGAAATTAATTATACAGTATTTTCCAATGACCTAGAACAACGCATTTGACTAAAATATACGTTAAAATCGCGTGTAGCAAAATTGAAAAATCGAGTCACAGTCAGGTTTGCTTGTATTCCAAATTTCACACCAAATGGTCATGTACGGTAGCTTAATTATTTTTAACACAAACATCTTTAGTGTTTGTGTACATACATTATATAGGCAAATTGCACATTTTTGGTTCAAATGTGATGCAAATATTCCTACATTATGTCATTACGTTTTTAAAACACTTTTAAAAACACAAATTTCATGCATTTCTGTAAAATAGTTGTAGAGTTACAAAATTTTTAAAACAAATGCATGTATTTTGAAACACACTTTAATTGTGGATTATTTATCCATGTTTCTGAGCATATCATGTATATGCTTTGCTTTTAAAATATTGAAATTTTAGGCAACCAATATATCCAATCGCATCAGCTGGAACTGGTTTTGAATTAGTGCCTACCTATGTGATCATTTCCCTTGGCTATGTTTATCAATTTATGTTTATCATTTATTAATTTAAATATAAATACATTTAAAGTTAGGACTAGTTATGTAAAATATAACTAACCCTAACCCTAAAATATGAATATTTAAATTAATTATTGATTACTTATTGATATAATTTTTAGATTTATTAACAATAAAATACGTAGGTAGGCACTATTTGCAAATAAGAACCCATCAGTTCTATCATCGACTTTCAAACTGTAAGTTTTACTATGTTGGGTTTGTGAGATAGGCTGCAAACCACTCTTTAACTTTGCCTAATAGTTTCGCTAAATTTATATGTCTGATAAATTGAAAGTACAAAAATGTTAACATGAATGATGTAGGCATTTCAGATATGACGGGTGAAACACCACCTGAAATAACATTTGGTTTTGCGAATAAGATATCGGAAACATTATTTTGAAAAATATAGATTGTTCCAGCCGTGGGTGAATCTTCTGCGCAATTGGAATGTCCTAGCTGTTGCTCATCCCGGCTATGTCGCTTTTCTAACATATGATGAAGTCAAAGCACGCTTGCAGAAATATATCAACAAACCAGGAAGGTTAGTGATGTCTATTCTGTGATTGTACAATCCATTCTTTCATATTTTTCAAGATTGTTTAAGAATAAGTTTCAATAAAATAGATAAAATACAGGTTGATCCACACAGAACTAACTGCATTACAAAAATGGATGCCAGTGTTTGCAAGTAAAACGATGACACAATGCATTCCATTCTCCAAACTATATTCTGTGGGAAATCTATAGGATAATTTTTCTGCTACAAGAGAGATCCTGTTGGAGTTTGAGAATTAACACTGAAGAGAGATCCAGTGGGTGTTTGAGAATTAACACTGAAGAGAGATCCAGTGGGAGTTTGAGAATTAACACTGAAGAGAGATCCAGTGGGAGTTTGAGAATTAACACTGAAGAGAGATCCAGTTGGAGTTTGAGAATTAACACTGAAGAGAGATCCAGTGGGAGTTTGAGAATTAACACTGAAGAGAGATCCAGTGGGAGTTTGAGAATTAACACTGAAGAGAGATCCAGTGGGAGTTTGAGAATTAACACTGAAGAGAGATCCAGTGGGAGTTTGAGAATTAACACTGAAGAGAGATCCAGTTGGAGTTTGAGAATTAACACTGAAGAGAGATCCAGTGGGAGTTTGAGAATTAACACTGAAGAGAGATCCAGTTGGAGTTTGAGAATTAACACTGAAGAGAGATTCAGTTGGAGTTTGAGAATTAACACTGAAGAAGAAGATGGGTAAGTAAATATGTGTTACAAAAAAACGATGATAAAAAATAATTATAATAAAATGAATAAAAATGAAAATGGTTGATGCTCCGATTGTTCATCTGACTAACATCTAATAATAAGAAAATGAATACAGAAAAAATAGTAATTAAAAACATCTTTTAAAAATATAAACAGTAGGTGTCGTGGCATGGCGAAAGACAGAAAGGAAATTTCTCACTATTATTACTTTATTATTTGTGTTACTGTAGCCCATACCTGGTTTTTGAATCTTCTCTTACGTTTTTATAATTATATATTAACGTAATATGCATTGGCAACTAGAGTTACATGCATTATCTTCAGGCAGCCTATCCTGGACAGGATGTGGATGTCAAAATATTTTTGAGTCTCTAGCGATCTTGAGTTAATCTTCCTGCTTTTTCAAGTGTCATGTTTAGGTGATCGTTGATATCACCCATGTTACTGGGACCTTAAAGGGGAGCAAATAATAGTGGTACTACCTGCCATGCATGTTGTATGACATGATTAAGGTTTGGGGTGAGTTGAATGTCCTATTAGTGATCTCCCTGACATAGGGCTTAAGCCATTTGTTTTTTGAACAAGAGTCACTGGTTTAATTCTTGGGATGCAACATCTTGTTTACAAGTACATTTTGTTCTGAGATCCTGTGGGATTAATATTAACCTTTAGCAAGCCAGATTAAAAAATATGAAACGTCTCCCTGCCACCGGATTCTTTTTTGAAAATTTGCATTATTGATGGTGACTGTTTTGAAAATGTGATAATTTTTTGGTTGTTAGAGATATTTAAATAATATTTGCACATTTAAATAAAGAATTGAATTATGCATATATTGGTGTAATTTATGTATGTGTGTGTGTGATACCAGACGTATGAGAAAGTGGTAAAGACGTTTTTCACAAAAAACATATATTTTATAACAAATAAAGAGGGAAAAAATAATTTACAAAAATAACTTACCTTACATATCGAATTCCTTGGCAACACTGTAAACTAAATCACGCAAATCTGTTGTATTTATGTTCTTTCACTGCGAAATTATCAAAATATAGCCGGGGGAACTGTATAAAACATGTAGATTTGCAGTAAAATCGTTCTTTGAGCTTAGGCCTAGAGTTATTTTTTCTGCCACTTCAAAATATTCGATATCAAACGTACAAGTCCCCAAATCAGCACGGCATTCTGTATATTCACTGCTGTGAAACTAAATAACCTAATAATCCATGATTCAAGCCACGATTCAATGTTATTTAATTCGAAATACGATGAAATAAAAGTCTGTAAAACCGATCCATCATCATGGCATCGTACCGGTGTACAGATGTGGTCAGATTAATTTCTCTTAAACTTTTACGAATAGCTAGCCATTCTCAAAAACGATCATGTCGGAAGTGGGGGATGTACCGGCTTCGATTGCGCATGTCCCCAGCTATGTGCACGGACTGTGGTACGTGTAAATCTCACGATATTATCGTTGGGTGGGCCGGACCGCCAAAAGCGCGCGCGGCCATTTTGTTTCTCGGCGGCTGCGATTGATATAGGCTCGGTGAAGGTTAATAACTATTTATTAACTTAGAAAGCAATGGCTAATGTGAAAAATAATTATTAAAAGAAATAAAAAATAACCAGATAAAGTATTTAGTACCGGTACAGTCAGCAGAAATGTAACGGCGGATACATTCAGGGAGAGATCGGAGCAATTATGGAGTGTCCAGTTTGCAGTGATGATGACCCGATGACCAACTAACTCACTCACTAACTATTGGGTTAATACTTCATCTCCTGAAGGAGGTCAAAGTAACTCAACAAGTGTCATTCTGAGATTGGATGAGTCTGGCCAAAAAGTGCAAATATCACAGCCAAGTTGTAAACCACATCTGACACATTCTGTTCTTCATAACACCTGAAAATTAACAAGATGTTTAAGAACAAATGCAGAAGATCACAATAAATATTGCTAAATAATAAAGAAACAAGACATTAGTTGACCATACTCACAAACCCAAATTGAATGAACTTGCTAGTGGTGTGACAGCAGATCGTCGACATTTTACTGGTGTTGTGATTAGACGTATTAGTGATGCCTCAAAATTTGGCAGTATTTGAAAAACTATGCCCTGTACAGGAAATGCATCAATTATTGCTACCAGGTATAACAAAAAAACTGGGTACAGGTTAAGCAAATGTGGCCTATATTTTAGTGAAACAAATATGTACATTATTTAATGAAATGAAATATCGATAAAGACTCATTTCACAAAAGCCAAGTCTGCTTGGGATCCATTGATCGCCATCTACATACTGAGAAAGCCCCCCCCCACCTTTGGATGACCCTAGGGGATGGGGGGCCTCTCTGTGTAGTGCACAGTAGAAATATATCTAGCAACTCTTTAATCCGAAGTCAACTAGGTCATGAAATCTTAATGAAAGTACGCATAATATTAAAAAGTTGGACATCACTTGATGAGGTCACATTTGCTTAACCAGTACCAAAAATTGATAGCATAGCATACCCTATTCAGGATGTAGCAATGACCTTTGACAATACTATAAGACCTCTGTACAGAATTAGTTAGGACTCTATTTGTGATATTTTTTATTCTTTTTGTGCTTTTCATTCATCACTATTTATATTCTTGAAGTCACATGCCAAAAATAGCCACGGCTGATCAACAAAATGCACAGAAATAATCACAAGGGATCTTTCAAGTCATATTTACGTTTTCTGTACACAGGTCTTCTATACTGGATTTGGTTTTGATGTAGTCATCAACCTAGTATTTTTTTGGCTGTAGTGATTTTCTTTGTAGTTGTAGTTTGCCATTGCTTTCTAAACGGTCCAGATTTAGAATTGCCTGAGATGGGATTTTGACATTGTGCCTTGGTTGTCACAGGCGCATTCTGTGCCTTACTGCTGCAGAGTCAGACTCAATTAAGAGACATAATTCATTAATTTATGACCTAATAATTCACCAACAGAAATGTTATTGCTCCTTAAAGTTTTTCTGTCTATCTATTTCAGCTATGTGTTTAGGTTAAGTTGTACAAGACTTGGTCAGTGGGCTATTGGCTATGTCACAGCGGATGGGCAGATATTACAGACAATACCACAGAACAAATCTTTATGTCAAGCATTGCTGGATGGTCAGAGAGAAGGATTGTAAGTCATCATACACAGAGATTAGACTAGTTCAAGTGAATGTTCCCATCGAAGCCAACATAGAGATTAGACTAGTTTAAGGGAATGTTCCCATCGAAGCCAACATAGAGATTAGACTAGTTCAAGGGAATGTTCCCATCGAAGCCAACATAGAGATTAGACTAGTTCAAGGGAATGTTCCCATCGAAGCCAACATAGAGATTAGACTAGTTCAAGGGAATGTTCCCATCGAAGCGAACATAGAGATTAGACTAGTTCAAGGGAATGTTCCCATTGAAACCAACATAGAGATTAGACTAGTTCAAAGGAATGTTCCCATCGAAGCCAACATAGAGATTAGACTAGTTCAAAGGAATGTTCCCATTGAAACCAACATAGAGATTAGACTAGTTCAAGGGAATGTTCCCATCGAAGCCAACATAGAGATTAGACTAGTTCAAGGGAATGTTCGCATTAAACCAACATAGAGATTAGACTAGTTCAAGGGAATGTTCCCATCGAAGCCAACATAGAGATTAGACTAGTTCAAGGGAATGTTCCCATCGAAGCCAACACAGAGATTAGACTAGTTCAAGGGAATATACCCATTGAAACCAACACAGAGAATAGACTAGTTCAAGGTAATGTAAATAACCCAAATATCGGAGGATGTCCGACAAAGTGAAAGTGCCGCAGTAACCAGACAAATAGAGGTAAATACAAATAAGGTAGGAAGGTCACTGAAGAAAACTGTCAATGTAAAATGTAGAAAATAACAATAAAACAATGAACAAATACAATTGTCAACATGTCGGTCCAATTGGGACCTTTATCACGACAACAAAAACAGTTAAGAACACAAAACCATAACGAATATAAACAAAATGGCTGGGAGACGGATTTCTCTCACCAGGAAATCATCACCCAGTAACAGATCCAGCGCAACACACTATTAATAAGTGCATAAATATATATGTGTTCAATATGTTTAAATTATGAAATACTAAAAGATGAAAGATACAAAACTAAAGATAGGAGGACACCAAAGGGACACCAAATAGCATTGCCAAGAACGTGGGGGGGGGAGTTTAAGTGGGCGACGGGAGATAAAAGGGGAGAGGATAGAGAAAGATAGTGCACACAGGAAGGGGGAAGGGGCGGCTACAAATAAATACAGAGAACATAGAAATGTGTAAAGAAGAATAGCATTTAACAGTATAGGATAGATAACAAAGATATATACACATCCAAATACAATCACAAACTAAACAAATATTTATACATTCTATTTGATAATCATAGATAACTATACATATAAGCACATATACATACAAATATCTAGACATATATAAAAGTATATACTGATATCACAGCATACATTGGAATACAGACACATACATGTACATAGGAACCTGCACACAATTGATCCATACAGTTGCTTTGGGTCTCGCATTTGCATGTGTGCATATTCTTGTGTTAGAGTAATACATGTGAATATCTTCATGTGAACGAATGGGTATAAAAAAACCATACTGCAACACAATATACTGATATCACAGCATACATTGGAATACAGACACATACATGTACATAGGAACCTGCACACACAACAACATATATATATATATATATACTTTTATATATGTCTAGATATTTGTATGTATATGTGCTTATATGTATAGTTATCTATGACTATCACATAGAATGAATAAATATTTGTTTAGTTTGTGATTGTATTTGGATGTGTATATATTTTTGTTATCTATCCTATACTGTTAAATGCTATTCTTCTTTACACATTTCTATGTTCTCTGTATTTATTTGTAGCCGCCCCCTCCCCTTTCCTGCGTGCACTATCTTTCTCTATCCTCTCCCCTTTTATCTCCCGTCGCCCACTTAACCCCCCGTTCTTGGCGATGCTATTTGGTGTCCCCCTATCTTTAGTTTTGTATCTTTCATCTTTTAGTATTTCATAATTTAAACGTATTGAACGTATCAATATGCACTTATTAAAATTGTGTTGCGCTGGGTCTGTTGTTACTGGGTGATGATTTCCTGGTGAGAGATTCGTCTCCCAGCCATTTTGTTTATATTCGTTATGGTTTTGTGTTCTTAACTATTTTTGTTGACTTGATAAAGGTCCCACTTGACAGACACATTGACAATTGTATTTGTTCTTTGTTTTATTGTTATTTTATTATTTTATCTTGACAGTTTTCTTCAACAGAGGATGAAAACTAGGATTGGCAGGCTATCCCTGACATTGAGCAGGATCACAGTCCTGCCCAAACAATCACTGGTGCTGAAAGTGGAGATACCAGACAGAGCGTTGCACCAGCAACCATGGTATCACACAACATGACTAGAAAACATGTCTTCTCAACAAAAAAAACATAAAGGGAATGCACTTATTATTCAAGTGAAATTTATTTATTGATAAAGGACAGTTAAATTGGTTAAAGGAATAGTAATTATTGACCGTCCAAATTATATGTATCAGCCAGATATGCAAATAAAACACATTTCTGTCCTGTGGACTACATTCTGCTAGAAATCTAGTGGGATTGTCCTGCCACAAGAGAGATCTCTGGACTACATCCTGCTAGAAATCTAGTGGGATTGTCCTACTACAAGAGAGATCTCTGGACTACATCCTGCTAGAAATCTAGTGGTATTGTCCTACTACAAGAGAGATTTCTGGACTACATCCTGCTAGAAATCTAGTGGGATTGTCCTGCTACAAGAGAGATTTCTGTACTACATCCTGCTAGAAATCTAGTAGTATTGTCCTGCTACAAGAGAGATCTCTGGACTATATCCTGCTATAAATCTAGTGGAATTGTGCTTGCAAGGAGTTAAACATTTCTGCACGATCCATTTCTCCACCGCTGGACACAGTAGCAGTGCAAGCCAGCTTTAACCATTGATATAGTCCAGGTAGCAATAGATGAGAAATAATATAATCAGTAGATGATGAGTTTGTCTCTCCCTTGGAGAAGTGCGGCTCTTTCAACCAGCTTACAATGTCCAAGTAGGCTATATCAGGACGTACAACAAAAAGTACTAGAGGTCACAAGGACCCCTAAAAGATAATATTATAAATGGCACTCAAGTTGTGTGTGTCAAATGTTTTAGGAATATCACAACTTCAAAGACAATATTTCTATTTATTCACAGTTTTCTGTATCCGGATGGTAGGAATATCAACCCAGATCTAAGTTTTTTAGTTGCTGATAGCGAGGAAGATCACATCCGTGTCACACAGGTAAGAGATTTTGGGTATAGTACAAGTAGTTGCCACCACGTTTAATTATTTCCCTTGTCTATGTTTGTAAATTTCATGTTCATCGTTTAATAAAGGAAGTATTTATTTATTTAGGGTTAGGGTTAGTTATGTAAAACGCAACTATCCTAACCCAAAACCTAAAATAAATTAATATTTAAATTATTAAATGATGAACATGAAATTTATAAACACAGACAAGGGAAATAACTTGACTATGCAGTGACCTCAGCTTGTACTGTACCAATATTTTTAACCACTCTAAGGTGTTCTAAGTTTGCATGGCGTGGGCCTGTAAGGAGACACCATTCACATTTAAAGATTGTCATACAGGAATACGCAGCATGATAGTGTTCATTTGGAAAATGTGTTGATTCAAGTTATGAGGCATATTAGTGTCAACTGAACGGACCTGGTTTAAATCTTGTTTGCTACCTTAAGATTTTAGTAGGTTCTGGAGTCATAATAACTGAGATATTCTTCCTCTTCTCTTGGAGTACTCCACTAACAGACAAGTCCAAATAATGAACTGGAGTTGGCATGATCTCTGCTTTGGTGAAGGTTGCTAAAAGCCCTTGTCTACACTGCTGGGAAGAATCATCCTTTATCTACAGCATTCCTTGAGTGGATTATCAATATTGATTTTTTGACGTATGTGTTCGATTTTTTATGTGACTGATGGTGATGTGTGTGTTTGACATTTACACACGTATGTGTCATGTGTGTGTGATAATTAACATATGTATTTGATGCTTGACACATGTGTTTGATGTTTGATAAGTGTTTTTAATGTTTGGTGGTTGATATTTTACACATTTTGTTTTTGACACATGTTTAATGTTCAACATTTCATTTGATGTCTGGCACTTGTGTTTGATTTTTGACAAGAGTAAAGTGTGTTCTGTCTGTAGGAACAGTATGAATTGTACTGTGAGATGGGCTCGACTTTTCAACAATGTAAAATCTGCGCTGAGAATGATAAAGATATCAGGCTGGAACCTTGTGGACATTTGCTGTGTACCCCATGTCTCACTCAGTGGCAGGTTGGTGTGCATTTTTGACAGTGTTTAGTCATCTTTGACTTGACAATTATCTTTCACTTTACACATTTCTTGACATAGGCATAGCATGTATAATTCATAGTATATTCACAATATATTCAATTATTGACATACAGCATAGCCCGTATTAATTAATTCTCGATAAACTCATATTGACATAAATCTTGACAAAGATCAAACAGGAATCCCTTTATAACAACGTGGTCCGGACTGACAAAATATGTATAAAATAACAGAAATTTGCTATATACAGACAGCACAAACAATATAGATTAAGTATAATTGGGGATTTTTGAAAGTTGTTATATAGGGAAAATTTGTTATAAAAGAATGCACTATAGAGAGATTCCACCATATTAGTTAGTTCTTTACATGGTTCATATAGATGTAAATCTTGACATAACTCGTATCGGTGTAATTCTTTACATAACTCATCATCGATGTAAATCTTTACATAACTCATCATCGATGTGAATCTTTACATAACTCATCATCGATGTAAATCTTTACATAACTCATCATCGATGTAAATCTTTACATAACTCATCATCGATGTAAATCTTTACATAACTCATTATCGATGTAAATCTTTACATAACTCATCATTGATGTAAATCTTTACATAACTCATCATCGATGTAAATCTTTACATAACTCATCATCGATGTAAATCTTTACATAACTCATCATCGATGTAATTCTTTACATAACTCATCATTGATGTAAATCTTTACATAACTCATCATTGATGTAAATCTTTACATAACTCATCATTGATGTAATTCTTTACATAACTCATCATCGATGTGAATCTTTACATAACTCATCATCGATGTAAATCTTTACATAACTCATCATCGATGTAAATCTTTACATAACTCATCATCGATGTAATTCTTTACATAACTCATCATCGATGTGAATCTTTACATAACTCATCATCGATGTAAATCTTTACATAACTCATCATCGATGTAAATCTTTACATAACTCATCATCGATGTAATTCTTTACATAACTCATCATTGATGTAATTCTTTACATAACTCATCATTGATGTAAATCTTTACATAACTCATCATTGATGTAAATCTTTACATAACTCATCATTGATGTAAATCTTTACATAACTCATCATTGATGTAAATCTTTACATAACTCATCATTGATGTAAATCTTTACATAACTCATCATCGATGTGAATCTTTACATAACTCATCATCGATGTGAATCTTTACATAACTCATCATCGATGTAAATCTTTACATAACTCATCATCGATGTAAATCTTTACATAACTCATCATCGATGTAAAGATTTACATAACTCATCATTGATGTAAATCTTTACATAACTCATCATTGATGTAAATCTTTACATAATTTGTCATTGATGTAGATCTTTACACAACTCGTATTTGATGTAATTCTGAACTTATTAATGTAGTTCTTCTCATAACTTGTATAGATTTAATTCTTGACATGGCTCATATTTGGTGTCATTCTTGACATAATTTATCTTGATGTAATTCTTGACATGGCTCATATTTGGTGTCATTCTTGACATAATTTATCTTGATGTAATTCTTGACATGGATCATATTTGGTGTCATTCTTGACATAATTTATCTTGATGTAATTCTTGACATGGCTCATATTTGGTGTCGTTCTTGACATAACTTATCATGATGTAATTCTTGACATAGCTCATGTGATATAATTTTTGACATTGAGTGTATTAATATAGTATAGCCATTGCCTTGCTAGAAGATCTAGTTGGTATTTGTTAATGAACATTAAGAAAATATGAACTTGTGTATGTTTCAGGATTCTGATGGTCAGGGCTGTCCGTGGTGCAGATGTGAAATAAAAGGGACAGAACAGGTCATAGTGGATCCTTTTGATGAAAGTAGAGTGACAAAAACTGTCACTGTCAAATCTCTGTCACATGAGGTTGATGAGGAAGAGGTATGCTGGTGTTATGACATATTTCTTATTATATTGTTATCTTTAGAACAGGGGTGGGCAAACTGCGGCCCGCCATTGGATATTTTGTGGCCCTCAAACACATTTTTAAATACATGACCATTGTTAAGATATTTGCAAAACCTTTTATCCATATTAGAAAATATACTGTTATAGTGTAAGTCTGTTAGAAATGTAATTTATTTCAGAAGTTATCTACATTATGTAAAACTACCTTTCTTTACAATAAAAATATTTAATTGATTACTTACCGAGAATTTTAAACAAAAACATACATAATATTATATGCGGCCCTCCAATAGCTTTACAATTTTCAATGCGTCCCTCTGCAAAAAAAGTTTGCCCACCCCTGCTTTAGAAGATAGTCTTTGAGCTATTACTCTTCTCTGATTTAAGCAGTTACTCTCCGCTTGTGTTGGCTGTCTTTCAGAGCTCCTCTTACTGTTTTCAACAACCTTAATCTTCTATTCCTCTGAGCTTAAAAACTCGTTATATTTTGTAATAAGTTAAAACCATCAGTTAAACTTGCATGCCATGTAGGTAAGCTGCTGGTTGCTCATCCAGTGGTTTATGGGCTTATGTTCTTTGACATTGCCATTTTGTGGTGTATGAATGTGTTTTGAGTTTTTTTTTTTTTTATATATGAGTGTAATTGTGAGCTGCTGTTTTCTTCTGTACATAGTGTTCCATTTATCTTGTCTCAGTGGGAGAAATATTGTTCTGACAATCTATACATAGTGTTCCATTTATCTTGTCTCGGTGGGAGAAATATTGTTCTGACAATCTATACAGTGTTCCATTTATCTTGTCTCGGTGGGAGAAATATTGTTCTGACAATCTATACATAGTGTTCCATTTATCTTGTCTCGATGGGAGAAATATTGTTCTGACAATCTATACATAGTGTTCCATTTATCTTGTCTCGGTTGGAGAAATATTGTTCTGACAATCTATACATAGTGTTCCATTTATCTTGTCTCATTGGGAGAAATATTGTTCTGACAATCTATACATAGTGTTCCATTTATCTTGTCTCGGTGGGAGAAATATTGTTCTGACAATCTATACATAGTGTTCCATTTATCTTGTCTCGGTGGGAGAAATATTGTTCTGACAATCTATACATAGTGTTCCATTTATCTTGTCTCGGTTGGAGAAATATTGTTCTGACAATCTATACATAGTGTTCCATTTGTCTTGTCTCGGGAGAAATATTGTTCTGACAATCTATACATAGTGTTCCATTTATCTTGTCTCGGTTGGAGAAATATTGTTCTGACAATCATCCAGCACTGGACATTCAGAAAGTTAATGTTTGACAGTTTTGTAAGGATGAGTGCACATCTGACAGTCCTGGAGTGTGATGTGGTTGCATTCTGTTCTATCATGGTCTGGCCATGTGTGCCAACATGATTCCCTGTCAAAAACGATCTTTTAGGGTACAGTTAAAAGTGTAAGAAGCATAGGGGACTAAAGAAAATCATGGGCAGGTTGAGATTTTTCCACACCCATCCACATTGCTGAAGATAGAAATAGCTGAGAACTCTTTGTACACTCATCCAATGTAGTTACCCGTATGCCCCCCTGAAAAGCACCTCTCAGCACAAAGCACGCAGATTGAAGCATTGATATGGCAGCTATTTCTCTAATAGAAAATAAACAGGCAGTGATGTCACAAGCTACTAAAAAATTATAGTCGGAAAATTATTTTTAAAATGTGAGCCCTTGTAGACACGTTATCTAGAACCAAATGCAATACATTTTTTGTTTTTGAAGCTGTTTGTATAATTTTTGTGTTTGGAAATAAAGGAATAGTACTGAATGTAAGTTTTGTTGGTGTATGTGTGATATCTGAGACATTGGTGAAGATAACAAAAAGTATCTTTTAAACCCCCCATAAATCTTCAGAAAAACTCCAAAAACCTGTGACTCGCCTATTCTTGTCTGATATATTCACACCAGGATAAAATGTAGATAAATGCCTAGGCCTATAATATATATATTATTTCATAACGTAACTAAAGTGGTCATATAAAATTGTCTATGAAAACACACGTCAATCTAACTCACGTCAATGACTAGGCCTAATGTTTCTGTAAACTTCAGTGTATTCATGGGAATGCTGCTAAATGAAAATGCCTGTGCTATTTCTATCATTTCATTACCAATCTAATGCGTTCAAACAACAAAACCACCGTTTGTTTGTGAAAGCAAACGAAACATGTAAATTTCATTTTTCCGCTAGGCCTAGTGTTCCTACAGATTAAAAAAAGTTGAGACACCATAGATGATTGTAACCTGAACAGCGCTATTCAACTAACTGCTACTGCACATCATCAGCTATCTGGGGCTGGGATACATCTGCATCTGAGAAACCAAGATATTCGGCATCGGTATAAACAAAAATATCTCTCAAAGATGGCTGTCATTCCAAACGATTTCGGCGGATTGCAGAAATAATTCACAATAATTGTATTAGACATCATTATCTTAGATTACAAGCAGAAATGGAAGTAAAATATGTGTACTTTTGATTCGTGTGTCCCCCAGATGTATAACGTTAATTTGCACTCATTTAATCCTTTGTTGAAAGAGGTGCATAACAACGAGTGGAATATTTGGCCTCCAACTGCTCAAAATATCTTGACTTTAGCAGAATTTTCGACCTGTAGCATTGTAAAGGTTAACCTTTAGTGCTCTTCATTCAAATTATGCACTGTCAACCCTGCCACTGAATTCTTTTTTGAAAATTTGTGTTATTTTTGGTGGGTGTTTGAAAAATGCAATGTTTTTTGTTTTTAGAGATTTGTAAATAGTTTTTGGACATGTTATTAAAGAGTTGAATACTGAATCCCCCCAAAGACGGATGTGTTGGGCCATTGGCGCAAATAAAACGGCAACACAACGCATTTCCATTCTCTGGACTACATCCAACTGGAAATCTTGTAGGACCATTGTCCTGTTACAAGAGAAATCCAGGGGGAATTTGAGAATGAACGCTGAAGAAGAAGAATACTGAATATATTGTGTTAGTTCTTTTTGTGTATGTCTAATATAGGAAGTGTGAGAAAATTATAAAGATGAAAATTGAAACAAAAATTTTAAATTTTTTTGTCTGACTCACCTATACTTTTTTTTCCATTGTGTAGCAACCCTGATAAGTTCTTCTAAAGAACCTAGTCTATTGTATTTATGTAGTTACATAACCAACCTAATATAATATCATCTGTAAAAACATGTATCCGGTATAAATCCTTTTCAATGTTGGTCATTCTACATTAGGTCTACCATCTAGTCCTAATATTTCTGTAAGCTTAAATGTATTTACGGAAATGCACCAAATTAAAATGTCTATTTATTATGTAATTTCATTACCAGTCTAACGCGTTCATAAATATCATCTGTGAAAGCAGACAAAACATGCCAATCTCATTTACTTTATCCGCTAGCACTAGGCCTAATGTTTCTACAACTTTCAAAAAGTTGCCATGCCAGAGATGACTGTATCCTGAACAGGTGCTGTTCAACTCTAATCATGATACTTTTCTTTTATGAATGCACTCGACATAGTTTTGTTCTTGTGAGATTAATGTACAATAATGTTTAACTTTGTAATAATGTTTAACTTTGCAATAGCTCAGTGTTTGCTCTTCCTAGCCATGGTTGGGTCTAGCTTTAATTTTCAATTTAATCTGGGAAATTGTGTAGATCACAAACTGAAAATAAGTCGTCTTCTTCTTCATCGTTCTTCAGTCAGATATCAGGTTACAGCACCAATAGCTTCAATGAATTGTGTGATTCGCTTCAGGTCATCCATGGAACCCCTCAATTCTGGAAGCAGTGCCGTCTCAGTAGGCCATATTTTCTCCCTCTCTTCTTGGTAGAGTTGACAGGCATGAAGAATGTGTTCTGCAGTCTCTGGGAAATAAGTCGTCTCAGTCTAACTAAAGAAATGGGTACCTTGTTCGTCTTCTTTTGATAGCTATACCATAATCCATGACATTCTGGTTGTTGCAGTGCGCCTTCTGGCCAAATCTCTCTGACTTCAGCATCTTTACTTGCTAGGCATGACTGAATATAGGAGGGTGCAGCCAGTCTTAGTTTCCAGCCTCTGATGGCTGGACTAAGCCCCATCTCCTCGCCAAGGAGCTTGCCGTAATGTGTTCCGGATCTGAGAAAAAGTAGAGACGGGGACATGGTGCTGACCATATCATTCCTAAGTATGCTGTTGCTGAGTGAAAGAAATATACCTAATGTCATGCTTCCTTAATTAAGTTAATGTTACAAAAATAGGAACCATTTATCTTTTTCTTTTCCCATGATGGTAACACATATGACAATCTGGTTTTATATATTTTATTCTCAGGATGTTGGTGGGGCATCAACACTGCATACATTACCTATTGGAGTAAAGGTAGGATTGAACTTTTAGATCATGAGCTAGTTCCCTCAAATCTACATGGATCATATAGTGATTTTCTGTGGAAGGTGGATGTGTTGTGCCATTGACGCAAATAAAACTGTGGCATTGCGCATTTTCATTCTCTGGATTATATCCTTCTAGAAATCTAGTAGGACTTTGGTGCTGTTTCAAGAGAAATCCAGTTGGAGTTTGAGAATGAACGATGAAGAAGAAGATATAGTGAATGAGCCAGACACAAAAACTGCATGTGCAATGATTTATGATAGAGCAGTAGGTACACTATGAGGAGTGCTGGTGGAGAAGGGTTTTACCTTAAAAGATTTTTGTGTGTGTTTTAGTATAAAATTTGTGTGTGTTTTAGTATAAAATTTGTGTGTGTTTTAGTATAAAATTTGTGTGTGTTTTAGTATACAATTTCATCACTCTTCTTTGTTGTGAGGTGGGAAGAAATGGTTTGAACCCCTCAAATCCTTTCTCTCCCCCCCCCCCCCCCCCCCATCTACAGCCTAGACTCCTGAGGTAGTACTTGAAGGCATTATTTTTTTAGATCTGCATTATATGGAATGTGTACACTGTATATTAAATTGCATTTTCTGCAGCCGTGCACCTTATAGAAGAGAACATCTATCTATTTATTGTCTTTTCTCTGCTTTTGCTATAAGTCGTCGTGATATTTTATCCTGCCCTGTTTCTTCTTCACAAAATGTATATAATCATTAAGATTTGTGAATATTATTTTGTCTGTGTTGCTAGAGCCTAAATGGGGGGCTAAATATAGCAACAGTTGACCTGCTATGCATTTTGTGACATTTGTGTTCTTATTTAACATAATTATAATATACAGTGCTGTCCTTTACTCGTTGTATGTTATGGTGTTCTAGAAAAAGTTCTTTTTGTTAAAATTTAGATTCATATGTTTCGTTTCCAGAGTTTCCAGTAATTAGCAAAATGTTGTTACTGCAACTTAAATATTTTCCTATTAGACTATAGTTGTTCTGCAGGTCTCACATGTTTTTGGACATGTTGGAAAAACATGTCCAAGTCATTCTAATTTTGAATATTTTTATTGTTTTGTGTTTTTTTAAAAAGGTCCCTGTTTGACCGTAATGTGGAAAATTGTCATTCTTCTTTGTTTTATTGTTAGTTAATTATTTTTTACATTGATAATTATCATTTTATAGTAACCTTTTTAATTTATTCAGTTTTTACCACTTTTCGTTTGGTTACTGCAGCACTCTCCATTTTGTAGAACATCTTCTGACAATTTGGTATTTATACTACACATCTTGACTGTCTATTGTTTTGCTTATATGTCTCTAATGTCTATATGTATTCGGGGCTGATTGTCTATAAATTTAACCTTTTTTATATTTGTTCTAATATTCATTTACCATATGTTGTCTACAAATGTCTTAGAAAACTCTTAAATATTGGTTGGGAAAAATTCATGTGAAACAAGAAAGTAAGAGAAAATACCAAACAGAAATATGTTTCTACATCAATAAGCAAAAGACAGTGGACTTTTATTAGACATGTATTTATAATGAATGAAAACAGACAATCATTACAATCATTAAAATTGGTACCAGATGGCAAAGTAAAAGGAGAAAGACCAAAGAGACTCTTCACAGAACAAACATCAAAGAGGGTTTCAACATCATTCATGAATTACATTAAGTATAGTCACATCGCTTGAACTTGAGAGCTCCAGATTCTTCCCTATGTACTGTATTTGGCGCTGAAGGAAGATAAAGATAGATAGATAAATAGATAGATAGGTAGGTAGATAGGTAAGATTAGATTAGGTGATTAGATTATTAGATGGGATTAGGATATGGATTAGATGGGATTAGGATATGGATTTGAATTTAGATGTGGGTAGATTAGGATAGATGGATATGGTACACAGTTTAGCTGCAGTCACCCATTCACTGATGTTCAAACATGGCTAATACACCTTATTATTACAGTGTCGTGATGGAACCTCATCTTTGGACTCTCCTACTGTCACGAAGAGGCAAGTACTACAGTGTTCTGACACCCCACCACCAGTGCCACCTCGGTCAGTTTCTCCAATACCGTCTCCATGCTCATCACCAAAACCACCCAGGTATGACATTGTGACTTTGTTTAAATGTGACGACCGAGTACCAAAACATAAAGAATATATGTGTGTGTGTGTATATATATATCATAATATGTGGGAGTAAAAATAATATGCAGGGGGAAACGATTCATGCAGCTTTTATATTTAATGTATGGATGTTCCTGATACCGCAGTGTCTGCATTTATTCCACAATAGCACACACTATTTTTAAAGCAATTTGACATTTCAATAACAAATCAGTTTTCAGTTATGAAAGAAAATATATTGCCACTCTGCTTGATCTGTGTTTAACACTTTACTGACCAGTAATCCAGAATGTGCTTATCTCCCATTACCAAGAGTGCATGCACATTTTTTTAGACATTGACATTAAAAAAAATCTTTATAAATTTGAATTCCCGCGAGAGAGCCTCGAAACTTTCTATTGTGCTGTAATGATTGTTTGCTCTTTCTGAATGAATTTGAAAGCCCAGAGATATTTCAAGTACAAAATCTTCCTTTTTTTATAATGCTAGGTCTAGATTTACTTTCTAAATATCATACAATCTCACCTTCGAAAACTCCAATTTTTTTCATGATTTATAGTCATGAACAACGTTTATAGACTTGTTCATGAGTGCTGCCATTTTGGAACAACGAACTTTCCAGGACATGATATTTTTAGTAACAGTACCGCTATGGTTGCTGTGTTTATAAATTATATCATAGCGAATCCGAGGATTGTCGAAATTGATCATCAAGGTTCCATCATTTTCATGGTCAGCCTCTAGATCTGCTTTCACTGTATCTATAGCATAGTTTACTGTGGTAGTCTGATCGTAATCAGCTGATGTATGCAAACCATTTGATCTGTTGTCCCATTAATAAATTCCAAGATTGGCTGATTTTTGGTCTAATGTTCTCATTCCTCACTCTTTCTCTTAGCGATATTCCTAGGATTCTGCATAAGCATACCATTTCAGCTGTCACAAGTTTACATTTATCTTGTGCTGTTGTCCATGTTTGACAATGGTAGCACAGCGTTTGCATAATAATTGTTTTTAATAGTGTTATTTTGGTGTTTAAATCTATGTTTTTGTTTCTGAAGATTGCCCTAGAAGGTGTCATTTGCCCTAGTGCTTGGTATGCTATGCTACATCTATTGTGTATTTCTTTGCTGCTCTTGCCGTCTGTTGTTAATTTACTTCTTAGGCATATGAATTCTGTCATCTGGTAAAGTCTGTTGTTTAAAATATATATATTGGTGTTTCTTTCTGTTCTTCCTATCTTCATTACTTCGGTCTTTTTTATATTTACGTTCATATTACAGGTATGGCATGTTTGATGTAATTTATCTATTTGTCTTTGTATGCTATCTTTGTAATCTATCTATTTGTCTCTTCTGATTATGCCACTAAGTGCTTGGTCATCTGCAAATAGCAGTGGACTTTTTGTAAGAGTGAAACATTTGATACCTCGGACCAATTTATACATTGGACCATTTGATGCACTGGGGCATTTTGTAAAGTGGACCATTTACTACAGGAGACCGTTTGCTACAGTGGCAGAACCCACCAGACTACTTGCTGATATGTTAATGAATACTAGAATATGTAATCTCAATATATATAAATTAGTATGATTCATTTCTAGAGCATCATTTTGCCGTATCATGTTTCAGACGTCAACTGCCACCCACCCCTCCCAGTGATAGCACAATACGCAGTATAGAGCAGCCAAGTCCTGCCTGGAGACCCCCACATCAGAGCAATAGCTCATCATCTGGTAGAGTATTCTTTGTCTATCATTTGTTGGTTGTTGATTGTTCATCATTTGTTGGTTGTTGATTCTGTGTTCATAATTTGTTGACTCTTTGGTCATCATTTGTTGGTTGTTGATTCTCTAGTCATCATTTGTTGGTAGTTGATCCTTTGTTGGTTGTTGATTGTTCATCATTTGGTGGTTGTTGATTCTGTGTTCATAATTTGTTGACTCTTTGGTCATCATTTGTTGGTTGTTGATTCTCTAGTCATCATTTGTTGGTAGTTGATTCTTTGTTCATCATATTTTTGGTTGTTGATTCTTTGTCCAACATGTGTTGGTTGTTGGTCAAGTGACTCTTGCAGTTATGTTCTCTTGACTGAATGCCACTGACATTGTTGAATAGGATGTGATCATTTGTTGAAACAATTATGTTTTGTATTGAGTTAAGAGATCTCCATAATGTGGTGATCAGTCACTATAAGTCCAGTCATCTAGGACCTGAATAATGTCTCAGCCGAAGACGGATGTGCCGGGCCATTGGCGCAAATAAAACGGCGACACAACGCATTTCCATTCTCTGGACTACATCCTGCTGAAAATCTAACAGGACCATGGTCCTGCTACAAGAGAGATCCAACGGGAATTAGAGAATGAACGCTGAAGAAGAATAATGTCTCATATCATCTCACAGGGTCACCCAAGTGTTGCCAAGGCCCATAAGGGGGGTAAAGAATAGCAACACTATCTACCTTCCATGCATGTTTTAAGAGGTGACTAAGGAAATTTTGGGATGGATTTGGCTGTCCTATTCCATGTAGAATCTACAAACTCATAATGAAATACATGACTCTAACTGAATTTCAAAAGTGGGTGTAACAAATGGTCATCATCTCTTGTGATGAACGAACAACAACAGTCAATGTGACCCAGAAGCCGTGCTGAAGTCAGATGTGTCAGGCTGAAAGATGCAGATATCGCAGCTAAACTGTAAGCCATGACATCCTGTTCTCCAGACTACGTCCTGCTAGTCTGCAGGATTTTATAATGAATGCAGAAGAGGAAGGTCTCACAGGATAGAAGGGAGATCTCTTTTTTGTAGTGGTTAAGCTGTCTACCTTGCGCTCAAGAGGTCATGGGTTCAAATCTATATCATGATGTCTTGTTTATAATGTAAGATTTTTTGGACTTTCCTGAGAATTTTATCGCTCGGAGCTACATGTTATGAGTGATGTTATCAACTTGTCATTTTGTTGATGGAGACAGACTACATATTTGGAAACCTGTGTACAATGAAGTCAATCCTCTGTGATTTTTGAATGACTTTTATGTCAGCAGGATAAATGGGAGAAATTGTTTCCTCTCTGGAAAGATCAGAAGAATCAACAGCTGACTAGGATACTGATCTTATATACACTCCACATCGAGGCCTATCCCTTTGAAGTGGAGGTGGGGCTTAGTTCAGCTAACAGAGATTGGAAACTTAAGATTGATCGGACCAACCCAATACTGAGCAGGACCAGTCATCACAAGCAAGTACACATGCTGGAATCAGAGATACCAGGCTGAGAGGCATACTAGCAACCATGGTATCATGCAACCCGACTAGTTGACATGTCTGCAATGACATAATAAAATATACACTTTGATGGCTGTTGGAGTGACAAGTATACCACTTATGGGAATGTCCCAACGCAATGATACCAGTTGCTAATCAAGAAAAAGTTCTTGGGGAATTTAAATCACAAAGAATTCCTTGAAGAGGAGATACATTAATCTTGAATATAAAGTAAAACTCCAGCTCTTAGCATAAGGAACAAAAGTAACAGATTTGTACTCTCTCAAAAATTTGGTTTGTTTAAGCAGAATGTATCTCTCATGGTCAGGACGTGCTTTTCAACCACTGATGTTGGTCTAATTTGGTTATATCAGTGTATTACAATCATTAAAAAAATGGTAGAGATTGTGGTTCTGGTAATCCAGCCACCATGGCCATATTAACTCTGAATATTTTATATTTATGATGTGATAAACTCATACTTCCTTAGAGTTCTATCATTTAATTTTTCATTGCCATTCTCATCATATTTAACCGATGAAGTTATATTTAACCGATGAAGTTATATTTAACCGATGAAGTTATATTTAACCGTTGAAGTTATTTTTAAATATGAAGTTATATTTAACCGATGAAGTTATATTTAACCGATGAAGTTATATTTAACCGATGAAGTTATATTTAACCGATGAAGCTAGATTTAACCGATGAAGTTATATTTAACCGATGAAGTTATATTTAACTGATGAAGTTATATTTAACCGATGAAGTTATATTTAACCGGTGAAGTTATATTTAACCAATGAAGCTATATTTAACTGATGAAATTAGATTTAACTGATGTTGTATTTAACCGATGAAGTTAGATTTAACTGATGAAGTTGTATTTAATTGATGAAGTTATATTTCATTGATGAAGTTATATTTTTAATGTTTTCTTGCAGGTATATCATATGCAGAGATTAGGCATGATGTCCCGGCAGCCAACAATGACCCATCATCACCACCATCAACTTCACCATCATCTGAAGATTTTTATGCTCGGCCATTGCCAGGCATTCATCCTGCTGGTTGGTTTTCTTTTTTCCTGTGTGTTTGAAGATTGATAATATGTACTCACTGCACAAAACTGAAATCCAAGGCAAAGCTTGGAACAGTGTAATGAAGTTTTGCTAATAAATGGACACTATAACACACATATTGACGTTTCGATCAAAAGGCCTTTATCAAGGCTATATTGTCTATTATCTATCCTCAGGTGAATGATCATTGATAATATCCACACTTGCTGTTAAGCGTAGACATGGAAGTTTCAGTTGTCGTTCCAAGGCCAGATATGTTAGTAAAGCAAAATGAGTTAAACAGGTTACTAAAACACTTACCTTGCCTATTAATAAAAATATATTTTAAAAAAAAATTATATATAAAAAAACATACAATAAAACTAAACAGGACAATTTTATTGTATGTTTTTTTATATATAATTTTTTTTTTTAAAATATATTTTTATTAATAGGCAAGGTAAGTGTTTTAGTAACCTGTTTAACTCATGTTGCTTTACTATTTGTTCATTAGGTTACTGCGGCACCATCCACTTTATCGGACACCCTCTGACCATTTGGTTATTTATATTTGCCAGATATGTTACCTTGGTTGCATTAAGTCCATGTTTGTTCAAGTTTATCTTGATGTTTTCTGTCCACTTTTTTCTTGGTCTACCTTTGGCTTTATGTCGGGATATTCTTCTGTTATATTCTTTTATTGGTATTTAGTTTGGGTTCATTCTCATAAGGTGACCGAACCATTTTACTTGCTGTCTTTCAATATGTTCAATACATGATATTATACCAACTCTTTTCATAATTTCTTATTTTATCTAGTTTAGTAATCATTGCAGTTTTTCTCAGACACTTCATTTCACATGTAACGATTTTCCTCTGCTGTGAGGCTGTTGTATCAAGAC
Organism: Meghimatium bilineatum; assembly: GCA_034231615.1. Lineage (NCBI taxonomy): Eukaryota > Metazoa > Mollusca > Gastropoda > Stylommatophora > Philomycidae > Meghimatium > Meghimatium bilineatum. The sequence continues at coordinate 16,946,917 of CM067302.1, forward strand.
CACATACACAACCAAAAACGACAAGCAATAACGACAGTATTGATGTTCACATGACAGCTAAATGTAATGTGGAGATAACCCAGAAGTGTTGAAACTAGGTCAGAGGTGAAACAACACAAATAAAGAATATACAAAACATAACCAAGTACTTATGAAACGAGACAGAGAAATGACGGAACGGCATGATATCATCCATACGGCAGGCATTCATTGATCCCGAAAGATTTAAGTGCCAAATTGATATATATAGTGGTTCTCAGGCGTGTGAGGGATGCAGTCTGTAGAGAATAGGTGCTCAGTATTATTTATCAGATGGTGAAGAATATGTTTTCTTGTTCTTGTTACGTACTGATTTTTTTCATGTGCCTAATTCGACCCCTCTTTGCCTGTCTGATTGTCCCAAGTTTGACCCCATATTCCTGCATTCTCTGTACTACTGATTCATACCGCAAATTTTCATTCTCCAGTAAGTAATCCAGTATTACTTTCAAGAACTTTATTTTGTCTATTGACAAAACGTTCCTGCATTCTCTGTACTACTGATTCATACCGCAAAATTTCATTCTCCAGTAAGTAATCCAGTATTACTTTCAAGAGCTTTCTTTTGTCTATTGACAAAACGCATTGCTCACCACTGGTGCCCTTGTAGGCAACGTTTTTGCTCACTTATTTCCTGTGAGCCAACTGTGATTTTAATAATTTCAATAAGTGGACATCAATCCCGAATAATCAGTTATGTCTTAATTTGTGCATTTTGATGTGCATATCGTCTCCAGAGAACTACCCTTACCGCTGCAAGGCATAAAGGGGTATAAAGTGAAAAGAAGAAATATGTGCATATAACTGAACTTGTTACTTAATCGTCAGATCATCATTACTTCATACAAGTAAACAATAGCTCTAAAGGTTGTAATTTATGAGAATTGAAATCAACCATCATTGCCAGGATACTCATGCACAGTGTTCCTTGGTTGGTTGGTTGGTTGCTGATCCCAGCGGTTTATGGGCTCATGCCCTTTGACCCAATGCCATTAAATGGCATTATATTGCTGGGAAGTCTGTGGATTTTCGTCCCACTCCAGGACAGAGCCAAACTATCACACCTCCAGGAAGGTAGGTTTCAACCTATGCACTGCTCCGAGCCACTGTAGCCAAGATAGGGTTCACTGTGCTCATTCCCCACCACCAAATGACTACTGGTTATGCTGAACTTCTCTATTGCTCTAGACATGCAACCAAATGTTCAAGTCAAAAGGATTGTCACGTTCTGAGTCACTGTGCCTCTATGATGGGCCTCAGCCATAGGAAAAAACAGTGCTGTCAGTTTCCTCCTCCCCGGTGCTGCACAGTACATCTCTGGCTCCCTCACAACCACAGAGGGTGCATACATATATTCAAGTAAACATGAAACACAATTCAACAACAAAATAACAGCACAAGGAGTATAATTGTATAGATGACGTGCCATGAAGCTTCTCTAAGAAGATAACCTCCATATAACGGCATGTCATCTACTAAGGTTTTCTGTTGCATGGGTGGTATGTCTAGTGTGCCATTTGGTAAGACCCACAGATGCAACCACATGCGTAACAATGTTCCTTCTAAGACAAGAATGTCTGTGAGCAAATATCTATGTGAGCTTATACACTTAAACACCACTTTTTCAAGACAAATCTTGGATCTAAAAAAAATTATCTTCTTCAGCATGTTAGATTTACACCAGTTCTGTTTTTATTATAGGAATTTTTACACACATTTATATACGCTCCACTGAAGACGGATGTGTCAAGCCATTGTCGCAAATAAATGGTGACAATGAATTTCCATTCTCTGGACTACATCCTGCTGGAAATCTAGTAGGACCATGATCCTGCTACAAGAGAGATCCAGCGGGAGTTTGAGATTGTGTCCTGCTGCAAAAGAGATCCAGCGGGAGTTTGAGAATGTGTCCTGCTACAAGAGAGATCCAGCGGGAGTTTGAGAATGTGTCCTGCTACAAGAGAGATCCAGCGGGAGTTTGAGAATGTGTCCTGCTACAAGAGAGATCCAGCGGGAGTTTGACAATGAACACATAAGAAGATATACCCAATTCTTATGCAGTAAGTCAAAACTCTGCGCACCAAGGAATAAAAATGTGTGCGCTAGTGCACTGTAATGCAGTTTAGCGAAAACATTACTTATGCAGTGATATCAAGTCTTTTGACATTTCAGGACCAGGATTTACTAGCAAGGAGGATAGATCACATTTGAATAACCCTGACAGTGACTATGATACTCCACCTCCCAGGTCAAAGGTTCTTCATGAGCAGCAATCTTCTAGTCCTTTGTAAGTTTTATCCTTTTTTGTTCTACAGTGTACAGTTTTTTCCCTTTTTTGTTCTACAGTGTACAGTTTTTCCCTTTTTTTGTTCTACAGTGTACAGTTTTTCCCTTTTTTTGTTCTACAGTGTACAGTTTTTTCCTTTTTTTGTTCTACAGTGTACAGTTTTTTCCCTTTTTTGTTCTACAGTGTACAGTTTTTTCCTTTTTCTGTTCTACAGTGTACAGTTTTTCCCTTTTTTTGTTCTACAGTGTACAGTTTTTTTCCTTTTGTGTTCTACAGTGTACAGTTTTTTTCCTTTTTTGTTCTACAGTGTACAGTTTTTTTCCTTTTTTGTTCTACAGTGTACAGTTTCTTTACATTTATTCATGTTTGTTCTAATACTCCTAAGATTAGCTGGATGTATTCCACAGAACAGAATGTGTTGTATTATGATGAATTAGACACTAAAAAAGGCGTAGAAGATTGACTTTACTTTACTCCGGTTTCCCCATATGTACTTCACTCCTCTCAATGAAGCGGCATGCTATCTATCTACAGGGAGTACCAGTTATAGCACTTAACTCTGTAACTTCAAGCGATAATTCCCAGGGATCTCTGGAAAAAATCCACTTTGTAGATAAGACGCTACAAGCTGGATTTGAACCTGCGACCTCTTGAACACAAGGTGAACAGCTTAACCACTATGTTTGGAAAATCATTACTGTAATACTTAGTCTTTCAGCCTGACACATTCAACTTCATTATGGCAGTGTTGGATCACATTTACCTATCACTTTCATAGTCTTTTCTTATGACATGCATTGTAATCCTTGCGGATCCTAGTATCACTTGGGAAATTTGTAACTGCACTATAAAACGATCATCACTATGTTACCAATGTCAAACATGGACATTAACAACAAAAGCCAAAAGAAAACCTGTTACAACAGAAATGACTTATTATTATTATTACTAAAGTGTTCAAAAGTCATAGAGGATTGATATCACTGTACTCGGTTTCCCATATGTACTCCGTCACTCTCAACGAACAAGAGTACCACTCATAGCACATAACTCCTTAGCTTCAAGTGATAATCCACAGAGATCTCTAAAAATATTCACTTTGTAAACAAGATGACACGAGCCGGATTTGAACTCTTGATCTCACCTGTGCATTCGCCAGAAGGGCTATGCGCTGTCAAGATCTTCTGCTCACAGTGAAAGGGATTGAATCATCATCTCATGAACACAAGGCGAACAGCTTAACCACTACTGCTGTTGTTATTATTATTATTATTATTGCTATGAAAATTTTGTGTTAGTGGCACCTGAAAGTTCTGCACTAGTTGATTAGCAATGTCTTGTATAGGATCATCATCATCAGGTGCCATGCCGCCTGGCATAGGCGGTCATGGCTCTTCACATCTCTCTGTCCACAGTATTATGTATCAAAGTAGTTGTTGTTTCCTTGCCATGCCAGGTTGTCAAACTGTCTAATATTTTCTCACGTTGTCACCCTCTGTCTCTGGTGCCTTTAATTTTGCCTGTTGTGACTATGTTCTCTAAACCTGCCTGTCTCATGAAGTGGATAAAAAAAGAAGATTGCCTTTTTCTTATATTATTGATTTAAGGTCCGTTTTCCATTTTACTCTTTGAACACCTCTACATTAGTTTTTCTGGCAGTCCATGGTATTCTCAGCATTCTTCTGTATAACCACATCTCTATTGCCCCCAGAATCATCTGTCTCATGAATTCTGTGTGTCGCCATGACTTTCATCTTGGGAGAATAATGTGGTAGTTTCCCGTTGCTTTCCACATCCATATGGGGGATATCCTGGGGGATAGGACTATATCCATATGGGGGATATCCTGGGGGATAGGACTATATCCATATGGGGATATCCATTTATATCCACTCCCTTTGACAATACTTTATATCGGGACAAAAGGGTGCCCCGCCTGCCAAGTTGCAGAGCTACCACTTACACCGGTGTTCGCACCTAGCGAACATCATGACGCACGATCAACATCTAAACTCCGACTCCCCTCCAGGAATATTCATCTTTATACACTTGAAAACACACAAGGAATTTTCTACACATTTCAGTTATTAGTCATACACTTAAAATAATACATAATAGGATAATAAAAAATCCTCAAGTTGTATAGGATACATTTCAATTATGCTGCTTTTGTCTGTTCTCAGAGTGCCTGCCTGCAGTTCTGAAGACTTACGAGACATTCATGACATCAACAAAGAAAATGACCAGCAGACTTCCAGCATTAACGAATCCCACGTCAACACACTTCTTGTCATGGGTTACAGTCGACTGCAAGTTATAGATGCTCTGAGAGTTGCTAGAAATAATATCAAAATGGCAGAGGAGATCTTAGAAACATTTGTGAAACAACAAAATGTGTGAATATGCTAACAAAATGTGCGAATATGCTAACAAAATGTGGAAATGTGCTAAAAATATGCGTGAAAGTGTTAACAGAATGTGAATTTGTAAACAAAATGTGTTAACAAAATATGTGAAAGTGTGAACAAAATGTGTGAATGTCTTGATGTGCAAATTGTGTGGTTCATTCGTACAAGAATGGTCTATTCTGATTGTGTGTGAACTAATTGACTGTAGACTGAATATATATAAGGATACTCTTGCGTATGTAAATTATGTGATTTGTTCATACAAAATAGTCAGTGCTGTTTTTTCATGAACAATTATGCAGTATGAAGTAACTCTATATCTATATGTATGATATTATGTTAATACCCCTTCATTAGTGCTATCTTCTTCTTCAGCGTACATTCTCAAACTCCTGCTGAATTCTCTTGTAGCAGGACATGTCCTACTAGATTTCCAGCAGAATGTAGTCCAGAGAATGGAAATGCGTTGTGTCGCCGTTTTATTTGCGCCAATGGCCCGACACATCCGTCTTCGGCGGTAGTGCTATCTGAAATAATAATAATTAAGACACATGACCTGACCTATTTGGGTGGTTGGGGTGCCTCGGTGGAGATATCAGCACAAAAAGATCTCAGAATAACTCTATCCTCAGCCATTCAGAGGAGTGTAGAAAAATCACCCCAGACTATTCCTTGATATTATCAATCCAGGACTGCCGGCCAAAATGGCATAGAATAACAAATATATTTTCTGTGTTTGCCGATATGCCAAGATTCAGTGAGGATTTGGACATCACTGAGTAATATTCTGCCCATGGAAATGCTAAACTCTGAAAGTATGCTAGGCTGGGAAAAAACAGAATTTGGAATTAGGACAGGCATAACCCTTTCACCACTATGAGGATTCTCTGTTGTCAATATCCCCCCCCCCCCATAATTAAGACGAGGGCACAACTCCTCAGAATTATCGATATGATGATGTTAAAAATTCATTTTCTTTCAAACTATTCATCATATCACACTTAGACTTGGCAGATCCACAGAAAAATGAATAGTCTTGCATGAACCAATATCAAAGATAATTTAATGCATATATATTATTAAAAATAAACTGGCAAATTCAACATAATGTGGGGAAAACATTTTTTCACCTTGGGTGTGCTGAGTAGTGGAGTCATACTGAGACGAAAATATTGAGATATATTCTCAAATCTCCTTTTTCCAAAACAAGTTGATATGCTGAAAAGTTAAACCTGTCATCTGTACTCCATTACATGCCATACTGATCACAGACTCCACAGGCCCATCATAATATAAATATAAAAAAAGACATTTTATTTCAATGGCAGTTACAGATGTCTTCTTTCCGTGCTTGTTCTTTGTGTTATGTTACATACAAATTTGTCAGATCTGCTACAAATTGATAAACTCATCATTGACAATGATGCTAAAGTATTCATAACGTGTGGCAACACTATCGATGAACTATAGATCTTCTTCCTTGGCGATCATTCGATGAACTATAGATGAAATCGATCTCTGCAAGATTATGTACAGACCCAACGTTTTATACACATATCTTAACGTCTACTTGAAAAACTATATCACTCCGGATTATTTCGCGATGCCACAATTAGTACCATGAATTTCCTTCTTGTTGTCGGAAACATTAGGTCTTTCTAACAAGGAACTTCACTGTCACTTTCCACATTATAATTGGTACATAAATTACTTACATCGTGCATATTTCCATCGTAACTACGGCTGTCATCATCAGTGTACATACGGATAATATCCTCCAATGCAAAAAAAATTGTGCCCAAACACATAAAATTAAAAAAATTCACAAAAAATCAGTCCAACATAATATTTCCCCACTGTAAATGTGCAGAGAAAGTGTGATTTGTGACCTACACAAAAGTCACACCCAGCGCAAATTAAAAATGTAATATCGACTGCAATGAAACAAGGTAAACAAAACAAGTGCCCTGCGGCGGCTGTAGTGGTCTATCAGTAGAAGCGACTGTAAGGGGGATCTGGTTAAGCAGAAGGGGGTGCTTGAATGGGGCAGGGGGTGTCTGTTACCTGCAAGTTATGTGAACTGACCATTGTCTGTCCCAGGTGGATGATGGTCAGAATATCCACGCTTGTCGTTTAGAGTAGGGTTGGTGACTGGGAGCTTTAGTTGTCTATCGAAGGCCAGATGTGTCACCTTTCGCTGCATTGAATCCGTATTTGTTCAGGGTTGTCTTGATATATCTTTTTCTAGATCTTCATCTGGGCTTGCATCCGGATCTTCTTATGTTATATGTTCTTGTTGGTAGTTGGCTATTGTTCATTCTCATAAGTTGTCCAAATCATTTTATTTGTTGTTTCTTGATGTTTTCTGTGCATATTCTTATACTGATGTCTCCTGATTGCATCATTTATCATTTTGTCAAGTTTAGTCACTCTTGCAAATTTTCTCAGACATTTCATCTCGCATGTTGTAGGTTTTCTCTGCTGCGCTGCTGTCAGCGCCCATTTGTGGTATTGATAGCAGAGTGTTGGCATAAAAATACTGTTTATCCGCGTTAGCGCACTGGCTTCGCATATGAGTGGTCCTGGGTTCATTCCCCAGTTGAGGTGGAAATGTTTTCAGATCGCAACGGCTCTCAGGTCGACCCAGCCTTAAATGGGTACCGGATTAATCCGGGAAGTAAAGACTGCGAGGGAGAGGAGATGGCTACCGCCCTCATTTGCAGAGCCTGTGAAATGTGAGATCGCTAACATCTCACACCCCTACGGCATTAATAAATGCTATGGATTACTTTACTTTTTTTACTATTTATCATCTGTCTCTTGACTTTCATCTTGATCTTTGGGTTGAACAGTAAAGGTGATAGCTGGTATGTCACTATGTTTGCTTTCTGGCATCTTCTCTCATTCTCTCTGTCTAATTTTCTGTTGCCTGTGAATATACTTCCCAGGTATTTAAATTGAAGGGTTTGGTTCACTTTAGTTTTGTTTATTGGATTTGGTGACTTGCTGATTTTCATCACTTCTGTTTTTTTGTTTGTTTTTAAAAAAAAATTTCTGTCATGATCCATATTCTTCATCTCGTAATTGGGAAAGATTAGTTTATGTGAGATTGTTTCATTGCTTGAGTTTGTGGGAACTTGTCTGTAATTGGTGGAGTTTATGTTAACTTTTCTATGATTGGTTAAGTGTATCTTGGTGGTTGTTCAAGTTTATGTACACTCATCTATTATTTGTCAAAGTTTATGTGAATTCATCTGTGGTTGGTCATGTTCATGTGAAGTTGTGGAAAGTTGGTCAAGTTTATGTGAACTTCCAGTGATTTGTTGAGTTACTTAAAACTCATATGTGATTGATCAAGTTTATGTGAACTTATCTGTGATTGATAGAATTTATCTGAACTTGGTGATTTGCAGAGTTTATGTGAGCTTCAGTGATTGATAAAGTTTGTGTGAATGTGTCTTTTATGGTTGAGTTAATGTGAACTTGTCTATAAACTTTTTGAGATTATGTGAACTTGTCTGTGATTGGTAGAGTTTGCATGGACATCTGTGATTAGTCAAGTTTGCAATCAATGCCAATGAAGGTGATCATTTATGTGATGTGCTTGTTTGGTCTTCAAAGGTCACACCTTCAATTGAATAACTTCAACTAACTCTGCTAGTCATTACCAAACAAATACCTTAGGTACTTAGCCATCTTCGGGCTCATCTTCATTTTGTATATATGTATAAGAACATTTAATATGATTTTTTTTGCTCCTTGTAAATTTTATCTCTAGACAGTCTGCCTGTGCTGCTGGAGTATATCTTGAAGACACTTCATAAGTGACACGGCAACCGGGTTGTATTACTGATTTTTACAGCTCATCCGAGATGAAGAGCTAATAGTAGCTGTTACTATACACTATATGTATATATATTCATTGTTTATCCTCCAATATGATATAGAAACATGGATAATGAACAAGCAATTGGAAGATTTAGAGAAGAATTGATGGATAACGGATAAGTAATTGGAAGATTTAGAGAAGAATGGATGGATAACGGATAAGTAATTGGAAGATTTAGAGAAGAATGGATGGATAACGGATAAGTAATTAGAAGATTTAGAGAAGAATGGATGGATAACGGATAAGCAATTAGAAGATTTAGAGAAGAATTGATGGATAACGGATAAGTAATTGGAAGATTTAGAGAAGAATGGATGGATAACGGATAAGTAATTGGAAGATTTAGAGAAGAATGGATGGATAACGGATAAGCAATTAGAAGATTTAGAGAAGAATTGATGGATAACGGATAAGTAATTGGAAGATTTAGAGAAGAATTGATAGATAATGGACAAGTAACTGGAAGATACTTCAAGTATCAGATACATCAGAGTGTTGTCTAGCTCTGTGTTGGTGTAGTACAGAGCATATCTGTGACAGCCAAGGTACCGAGTTTGAAACTTGCCTCTGGCAGCTGTGCATCTGTGCTGTTCAGAAAGCATGTACAGTACTACTTTTGACAAAACTATTGAATGTAAATACTGCAAAGAAAATCACTGTAGCCTAAAAATTATTTATTGATGGCTACATTCTCTATAGGACATACTACCAAATTTTTGAACTGGAAGATTTAGAGAAGAATTGATGAATAATTGACATGCAACTGGAAGATTTATAGAAGAATTGACAAGCAATTGGAAGATTTATGGAAGAATTGACATGCAATTGAAAGATTTATGGAAGAGTTCGCAAGCAGGAAGATTTATGGAAGAATTGACATGCAACTGGAAGATTTATGGAAGAATTGACAAGCAACTGGAAGATTTATGTAAGAATTAAGAAGCAACTGCAAGATTTTTGGAAGAATTAACAAGCAACTGGAAGATTTATGGAAGAATTGACATGCAACTGAAAGATTTATGTAAGAATTAAGAAGCAACTGCAAGATTTTTGGAAGAATTAACAAGCAACTGGAAGATTTATGGAAGAATTGACAAGCAACTGGAAGATTTATGTAAGAATTGAGAAGCTACTGGAAGATTTATGTAAGAATTAAGAAGCTACTGAAAGATTTATGTAAGAATTGAGAAGCTACTGAATGATTTATAGATATATTGATGCATGTAGCAAGAATCAAAAAACTGTTTTTCTTACCTCAATTGACAAAGATATATTACAAATAGTGTTCTTCATCTATAGGAAACATTTCTTTTGCTTGGGTTGTTCCACATTTGACTTGACAAGTTGTAGCAGTAATATGGAGATAGTGCACACATTTGTATTCCTGAGATTGTTTGTGCATATCAGGAATCTTTGAAGAATCTTAGCCTTAACCTGTATCCTTGATTTCTCCTGCTGGTCATATTCTTGCATCCACAGATTGTAACTTGTACCCCTTTTTTAAACTACGACAAAATACTATTATCTGAAAAGATAGAGAAATCATGTAGCAAAAGGATTTGAACCACGTCCGCTTAGATGGAACCCAATTGCTTTGCAATTTGATTCAACACATCCTCCGTCTTCAACCACACCGCATCTCCATCCTATCAGTAGTTTGATATTCATCATCTTCATCATCATGTGCCATGCAGGCTGGCGTAGGCGAACATGTCTCTCCACAGCTCTCTGTCTCCAGTATTATGTATCAAGATCTTTGTTGTTTCCCTGCCATGCTAGGTTGTCAAACTAATATTTTCTCACGTTGTCGCCGTCTGTTTATGTTGCCTTCAATCTTGCTTGTTGTGACTATGTTCTCCAAACCTCCTTGTCTCATGAAGTGGCCAAAAAATGAAGATTGTCTTTTTCTTATATTATTGATTAAGGTCCGTTTCACATCTGACTCTTTCTACACCTCCACATGAGTTTTTCTGGCATTCCATGGTATTCTCAGCATTCTTCTATAGAACCATATCTCTATTGCCTCAAATTTCCCACTTTCCAGTTTGTTTAACTAAGTACTATAGACCTACTTCTGTGTGTCGCCATGACTTTCTTCTTGGGAGAATAATGTGGTAGTTTCCCATTGCTTTCCACATCCATTTATATCCGCTACCTTTTACAATACTTTGTCAGGACTAATGGGTGCCCTGCACAGTTACCACTTATACCAGTGGCTATCAGTCGCTTCCTTGTTCATGCCTAGCGAACATCATGGCGGTGTATTAAGTTAACTAAATATACATAAATTAGACTCAGTGTGGTCAAAGATGGTAGACGTCTTGACTCAATGTACAAGGCGATTGGGTACCACCTAATTGAACCTTGTTAAAATCCTGTTTGCTGCAAGATTTTTTATTTATGAATACATTTTTGATGCTTCTATATTACCATTTACTCATGAAGAGATCCTTGATGCTTCTATATTACCATTTACTCATGGAGAGATAGAAAGGATTCTTGATTAGAAATCAGCTTCATATCACTCTAGACATCCCTATAAGAACTCTGCTTTAGGGAGCCATTCATGAGTAGGCAGACTCAGAAGTTATATGATATTCAGATCTTTCCAGAGAGGGCACACTTTTCCCCTCACCCCTGGTCATTCCCGTAAGTATTCTGTTCCAGCAGTCATTCATGAGTACGTAGTCTCAGCCAATGTGATCTTAGGATTTTTTCAGAGAGGGCACACTGTTCCCCACGCCCCTGGTCATCCCCCATTTCTGACATTCTTTGTGTTTGCACATTTAACACCTTCCTTTTCACTGTAATAAAAAAATTATTGCCATTTTAGATCGGCCCTATCTCTTCTATGTACTGTTCCATCAACAACAGCATTGCCCACCAATGAGTCTGCTCTTTCATTGTCTCTGACCCCCTCATGCCCCAGAATAGTATATCCATGAAATACTTTGAACAATTAAGAGAGACTTATTTAGATGCTGTCCATCAATTATGTAAGCACTTTACTTTTTTTTGGGCAATTTTTGACCCCCTTCTCAACAACTTGTCAAGAATTCAAGGTTACTTAACCCTGCTTAACTCATAGTGGACCAAGTGACAACCTATGTGTCATTTTCCCCTATATATCCCTATTGTCCCTGATTCACTAAGAGTTAATTATGGCAAAAAATACATAATGTTATACAGATAACATAGAAAATAATGTTGATGTTATACCTTAATGCTGGACAAATCTTATAAGAATCTCATGGAAGGGGTGGAGTTATCTTTAGGACATCCTAGCACTGCCCTCACAGCCTCATTTTGGATTATTTACAATCTATCTACTTATGCATGGGACAAGATAGAAAGGTTCCAACATCAATATGATAAAGGTAGGTCCCACCCATGGCAGAAACCTGCCATCGAGGATGAAGGTAACTCTTCATATACTAAGCCACAGCAACTATTAGGTGGGGTGACCAGTACCCTTCCTTGCTGTCTTTACCTCCCCTAAATCATGCGTCAGGAACCCATTTACAGCTGGATCAAACAGAGGAGCAGTTATGTCAGGCTTGAAATAACGACCAGGTTTTTTTGTGTGTACGGACGTGATTTCAAACCTGGCATACTGTAACCCGGTGATAGTAATCAAGCTCACTATCACCTAGTCTACATCATTCTTCATTGATATGGTGACAGTACATTTATCTGATCGCACACTTAGTTATCTCGCAAAATGTTTTATTTTGTTCAATCTTATTTCATATTTTTATTATTTAATACTCTGTGTGACTACTGTCAAAGATTATACCAGAAATATTGTGAAACTTTTCATTTTATGTCTCTATTGCATTATAAAAACAAATGGCTGGACCATATGGTGATACATTTGTAGAGTACACATATACAATGTGTGCCACTTAAAAACAGTCCTTTTTTTATTTTGTTCCGGTGGATTGAAAACAAATACTAACAGATTTGTGGTCATGTTTTGATGACATTATTTATTCAATAAACGATAGGGTAAATCGTAATGGAGATATTGGAATCCTGCTATACTGTATCCTTTTATAACACATTTCCCTATATAACCACGCTTTTCAAAATCCCCAATTATATTTATTCTTGATTGTTTATACTGTATATAGTGAATTTCTGTTATTACATACATATTTCTGTTATTACATACATATTTCTGTTATTACATACATATTTCTGTTATTACATACATATTTCTGTTATTACATACATGTTTCTGTTATTACACACATGTTTCTATTATTACATACATATTTCTATTATTACATACATGTTTCTGTTATTACATACATGTTTCTGTTATTACATACATATTTCTATTATTACATACATGTTTCTGTTATTACATACATATTTCTATTATTACATACATGTTTCTGTTATTACATACATGTTTCTATTATTACATACATGTTTCTGTTATTACATACATATTTGTTTTAGACAGGATGAAGTTATTATAATGGGATTCACCTATAATTTTTAAAATCATTAATCATTCTTTCAGAAAGTCCCGCTATAACTCTTCTGTAGCAGGTCAATAGTCCTACTAGATTTAAAGTAGGATTTAGTCCACAGAATAAATATGCATTGTTGCTGTTTTTTTGTGCCGATGGCCAGACACATCAGACTTTGGTGTTAATGGAGATAGGAATACAGGCTTATGAAAACAAATGTTATAGATTAGCATTGGGCATCCATTATCCAGAATATAAAACCAATGTATTTGTAAGAAACAAAATAGATGCTCTTGCAGGTCAACAAGAACATCTGACACTAGTCAAGCCTCAGAAACATGTGTGGGCACTTTACTGACCAACTTCGACGATTGTCACAATCATTTATACTTCAGAAATAGTTCAACTGTTGCAATAGCATTAAGAATCAATCAATCAATCAATGAACCCGTAACCCTTCAGGGTTGTAGGGGTACCACATTGGATGCTTCAGCACACAGAGTCCTCCAGCTAATTCTATCCTCAGCGATGCGGATGAGTGTGGAAATATCTAGCCCTGTCCATTCCTTGATGTTGTCTGTCCATGTCTTTATTTGCCGTCCTCTGCTTCTTCCCCCTTCAACAGTTCCCTGCAGTATTGTTTTTGACAAGGAATCATGCCTGCATACATGTCTGAACCATGCTAGTTTTCGTCGTTTCACTATTGAAAGCAATGACTCTGAACACCTGCACACATCTCTACTTTATTTCTTATGTACACATTGGTCTTATGTTCCCTATAGGAAATTTGTAGAATTCGTCTGCAGCATTTGTACTGGAAAGCCTGTAATCTTCTCTCCATGTCCGCAGATATTAAGAATAGCTCTTCTTGGATAGAAGAAAAAAATTCCAAAATGAAGGTACCCACAAAATACAGTCTGTCGACGTGGGTTATGGGCTTTTCTTGAAAAATCGGAAATTATATGCAAGTCTTCAATAAATGCTTTTATCATCAGTCTTTGGAAAAACTGGCAAAAGAGAGAGCACATAGAGAACAACTCTGCATTGTGCTGCTAGGATATTTATTTGAGAACTAAAAATTAAGCAAAGGTTAAAGACTCAGATGCAAAGAGTTCCAGTTCAGAACTGAAATGTTCCCATGTTTCTTCAGTATAGTTCCATGGTTCTCTCAAGATAAATAAGGTAATTAACCCTCGGAAGACAGATGTGTTAGGCCACTGGCGCAAATAAAACTTTGACACTGCGCATTTCCATTCTCTGGACTACATTCTGCAGGAAATCTAGTAGGATCATTGTGCTTTTACCAGAGAGATCCAGTGGGATTTTGAGATTAATTGCTGAAGAAGATATACATCAGAAATTCTCAACCTTTTTTGTTTATCCTGTCCCCATTTGTGCCAATTTTCTCCTGTGGTCACCCTGGGTCACACAAAAAATTACCTTTTTTCTTAATAACTCAGTAAGAATGCATAAGGTTTATTGATATAGGCTTATTTCTCACTAAATTCTGACTGAAATAATTACTATCCCATGGAGTCTTAATTTCAAATAATTTTTCTCCATCTCCCCATGGTCTTCAAGCCCACATAAAGAACTACTCATAAATATGTTAATGATGTAAAAGTTCATTTCTATACGTGTTTAGATAGGGCATGAAAAGGGGAGTAAAGAATAGCAATAGTACTTATGTAGAAAACAAGTTTTTGAAGTTTAACTTGATGACACATAACAGACTATCACTAAGGGGATATAGGATGTATGTAAACATGAAAAAATACAAATAACTTCTTTCATTCACTTGAAACATGTCTATATCTGTAATTCTGTCTCCTTAATAAAACTCACTGTCTTTTGTAGTTCATACAGTGTCCCATAGAGCTTTGATTCCAATGTTGTTTCATCTGGCTAATATGTCTGCCTCAGCGTTTCATTCTCAGAACACTCTTGAAGTATATGTTTGGTACTCTGTGCTGCCTGTCTACATTTACACATGGTTGTGTTGACAATCTTGAACTTTGTATACATGTGACTGCGGAGTCGGTTGTGTCCTGTTCTGAGACGTAGAATTACAACTTGTTCTGATCTGTTCATAATGTGATAGTCATCTTGCGTTACAAATAATAATACACATTTTCAATGTTTCGAACCATAAGGTCTTAGAGGAGTGCGGTAGCCTAGTGGATAGTGAGCTTGCTTGCTATCATCTGGTTACAGCGTGCCAGGTTCGAAACCACGTCTGGACATTAAAAAAAAAATGTCCAGGTTGTGATTTCTCACTTGACACGACCACTCCTCCAGTCGACTCAGCTGTAAATGAGTACCTGACGCATGAGTTAGGGAAGGTAAAAAAAAAACAGCAAGGAAGGGAACTGGCCACCCCACCTAATAGTTGCTGCGGCTTAGTACATGAAGAGTTATCTTCATCCCCGACGGCAGATGCCATGGGACCTACCTTTACCTTTACAAAACAAACAGTGAAAAAACAATAAGAGTAATGTCACCACAGAGGCACTAGAACAGAGACATGTAAACAATATGAAGTACAAGGTGACAATGACATGAATGTAAACATGTAAAAAAATAAATCAATTTATTTATGTTTTAGTTTGGTACCTTCAAGCCTTTTGGACTATGTTTCGTGTATGCTTGATATAGATCTAACAGTTCAAAACTTTGAAATTGTCTTGTGTATTGTTATTTTTTCGTGTTTATACCCCATAGCCCCTTAGTGATAGTCTGTCAGTTGTTATCATGTGAAACTCCAAACACCTGTGTTCTACGCAAGTACTTTTGTTATTCAGTTTTATCGCGGTATTACATTTTATTAATTGTAGTAAAGAATAGCAACAATGTTTGTTTCCACATGCATCTTGTAAGAGGCGACTAAGACGTTTATGGGGCGGAGTTTAATGTATCATCCCATATAGTCAGTGTGACTCAAGCCATGCTAAAGTCAGGTGAAAAGGTGCAGATATTGCAGCAGAGCTGCACACAGTGATGCAACAACATTCTGTTCTGTGGACTACATCCTGCTAGTCTGCAGAAGTTTGAGAATGAATGTAGAAGAAGAAACATTTCAAGATAAAATCAATACAAATTCACAGATATAATTATCAGAAAGCCAGATAAGATTTGGGTGTGGGCCATGGTAATACAGTGGAATCCTTCTAAAGCGCATCCTGTTATAACACATTTCCCTATTCAATTACACTTTTCAAAATCCCTAATTATGTTTACTCTTGATTGACTGTATGGTATATAATGAATTTCTGTTATTACATACATATTTTCTCTGTTTGGTTGCTTTCGTGATTCTTGATTAGAAACTAGCTTCATAGCACGTGGGGCATTCCCATAAGTGCTTCACTTTCCATTCCAGCAGCCATCTCAGTGTATGTAGACTCAGAATCTCGGTCAGCTGTTTATTGCGTGATATTCGGGGCCTTGCAAAAGATTTACTTTTCCAACCCTCCCCTCTAGATACTCCCATTTCTAACATTCTCTGTATGTGTACATTCTCAGCCTCATTGACATCATCTTCATCTTGAAATGAATTTATTACTGCCTTCATTAAGTCTGCTTTATCTCTTCTCAGCAATGTGCTGTCTATCACCGCATTACCTACCAATAAGTCAGCTCTCTCGTTTCCTCTGACCCCAGCATGACCAGGGCAGTATATTCCATGTAATGCTCTGGACAATTGATTTGTTCAATACGTCCCACCATTCTTTTCTCAGCATGTACTTTTCTATCTTGAGCAGCATGCTTTCAGAGTCTGTATTACCAACTGTGTTGATGTATCAGTTATCAACCAATAAAGAGCTGCTGTAACTCCCTCTATCTCCATCCTCATGCTCGATGTGACAGTGGGATCTACTGAAGATTTTGCAATCAACTTCATTCCATTTCTGTGTGGTTGCTAATGAGATTTGACAACAAATATTGTCATAGTCTGTTGTCTCAAATATGCCCATGTGCAACCGGTGCCTGGATTTCTAGTTCAGGGTGCAAAGAATAGGGCTACTGTCTTCTTTCCAGGCATGGTGTATGGGGTAATTAAGGAAAATTGGGGGGTAGGCTATCACCTAATTAAGTGCAAAACATTATTATCACTACATGTCTTGTCTCAGTTTCTTACTTTTGTTTTACCTGTTCACATACTGCTTAATGGGTTAGCATGGGACTGCCTTAGGCTAAGGGAGTAAATCTCCACAGAAAATCCAGAGGGGAGACTCTAAACCAGTTGATGGTGTATTAAACCATCTTCCTACAGTTCTGGTTGTCTCCCAGAATATTGGCATTGTCTTTCACTTGGAACTAATCAACAGAGCCAAGAGGGTTACAGATGGTTACGGCACTTTCTCCATATAACTTGCTTGGACAAGCAATCATGTAAAATATAGTGACTGCGTGTCGTGAAAAGTTATACTGGCATGTTTCCTCACTAAAAGTCACAAAAGGGGATCACTGTTATCTCAAAGCCTTCTAATCTTTGTTATAGTCCATGTCTGATTCTCTTTTTTCCAGTAACATTTTCTCTACAATTTCTTTATAGTGAGCACTTTTTGTTGAACGTATAATGAATCCACCTGTCCTTTACTTGACTGTTTCATGGGCTGTTTCATATATATATATTTTTTTAATTTCACCCCCCCCCCCCCCATATTATTCTCACTATGTTCTGCTAGGGCCTGAATGGGGAGCAAAGAATAACTCTCACTACAGAAGACACCTGGCACTATATAATTTTTTTCTCAATAATTGCACGCAGGGTTGTTTAATTGTCCCAGACCATAATGGCACAAATAGATAAAAGCTAACAGCCTGATATAACCGATATAGATTGCGTCTTAGGTTGAAAGCGTCATGCTTCGGCTAGTCTTCAATCTTGTATTTATCAAACAATAACAAAGTATTGTGGTGGAGTTGGCTATCTTATCCCACGGAGCATGGGCCAGCAGCCTGTAAGCTTTTGTAATCTACTGAGAAGTTTTCACATTGTGCAACGATCGACCCTTTTTAAAATAACTACAATTACCATATACACGTACTTGACAGTAGTAAAATACATATTTAAGGCAATGTACAAGGCCTATAGATACATCTTCAGTGATCGTGGTTTAGCTAAAAAAAATGTCTCTTTTTGTAGATCTTGTGATAAAGCTAATGATTACAGTTAAATATATTTCTAAATAATGTTTGTAATAATGCTACTAAATCTATTCTCAAGATTTACCGATAGATCACGATCAATGTGCTGCCGACCCCTGCCATGATGGTGAGCCAGAAGTCATGCTCTAATTTGATTGCGTTCGACTGACGGATCAGATATTGCAACTAAGCTGCAAGCCATGGCACAACACATTCCATTCTCCAGACTACATCCTGTTAATCTCCATGAGTTTGAGAGTGGTTGCAGAAGAAGAACATATTTCACTTTCTTTCTATTTGTTATACCGGGGCATGTTTGTTCTGATGAAGATTTTGGATCAAAACATCCTAATCCTTTTTTATTGTAATTATTTTAATTATCTTTTAATTAATAAGTAGGTTACTTTTATATAATAGTTACTTTTTTATATTTAAATTCACAAAGGGGCTGCTTTTAAGTGGCTCAACCATTACTTCTTTGGCTGGCATTTACTGTAAAACATATTGTGTTTGTAACATTATTATATATCATGCACAGTTCTATGTTATACACATTTTGAAAGTAGAAATAGCAACATGACAGTGAATTATATTTCTGAGTCGCACAAAAGCTGGCATTGTTCTATTTCCAGTTTCTTCAATTCTTCCATAGTTAGTTAGTCATCGGATCATCATCACTGCAAACTTGACATGTACATAATCGCTTCAATCTCTCCCTGAGTGTATCTGCCATTACACTTCTGATGTTCACGTTTAGCAAAACTGCATTTCAAACCCTGATCTTTAATCCTAGACATTGAAAAGGAATTATTATCCACACTAGTCTCACTGTTGCGTGTTATATCTCTTATGGAGTTCAAAATGTCAGCGCGATCTATTGCACCATCACCCTGTGCCAGAATCGCGCATGACACAAGTTGATATGCCCTTTCATTGCCTTGAACACCCACATGTCCCAGCACAAAAATAAATGTAACTTCTTTCAAACTCGCCTGTCTCAAATCCACTGTTTGTGAACGAGACACACTTGTACCTCCCTAATCATACTCATAAAGTCATTCAATATGCAGACCTGCATTACCTTCTGTGTGCCTACCCACTCAAATTTCCTGGTCACCGCCATAATCTCCATGGTCATGCTACTCGTAGTCACAGGAAATGCCCCACTCTCTTCCCTGATTGTTTTACCTGCGCACCGAGCTGTGAAGGCCCAACCACTGCGAACATGACTAATCACAAACAATCGAGGGTGGAAGGAGAACAGATAAAATTCTTCCATGATCGAGATGAAGAATCAGTGCCCGGACTGTTGTAAAAAAGAGGATGGTCTATTTATAATTGCCCGATGACTTCATTTCCTTTTCCAGAATGACCTACTTACTGAAACAGTTAATAATCATAACAAAAATATTTGTTGATATTTGATGAAGTCAGATATGTCAGGCCAAATGCACAGAAATCGCAGTCAAGCATGACACATTAAATTCCGTTCTCCAAACCATATTCTGCGAATCACTAGGAGTTTGAGAATGAACGCAGAAGAAGTAGCATATCCAAGTTATTTTTTGGTCATCATATGCTTGCAAATGTTCATAGTTTTGTCACTTGTCTGTGAAGCTTTATAAATTAATATACAACTTTCTATGATAAGAAATACAACTTTCTATGATAAGAAATACAACTTTCTATGATAAGAAATACAACTTTCTATGATTAGAAATACAACTTTCTATGATAAGAAATACAACTTCATCATTATGTCTTTCATTTTATATGTGCAAATAGTCAGGGTGAAAATCAAGTTGCATCTCCACAATAATATACAGTGGAATGGATATAGTTACATAACTCAGGTCCCAAATATGTGATGATGGCAGCTCAGGAAATAAGATTAGGCGAAGATTGGAGATGGCTGTCATTGGAAGGTTGAATGTGATTTGAAAAAGTAAGATCAGTACAGTAGAATCTTTCTATAGTGCATTTTGTTATAACATATTTCTCTATATAACAACACTTTTCAAAATCCCCAATTACCGGGTATATTTATTCTATATTGTTTGTACTGTATATAGAATTTCTGTTATTACATACATATTTTGTCAGTCCGGACCAAGTTGTTATAACGGGATTAAACTGTATTACAGTATAAAATGAATCTATTCAGATCGCTAGCATTAAGTATCAATCAATATACCCATAACCCTTCAGGGTCGTAGGGGAACCACATTGGATGCTTCAGCACACAGAGTCCTCCAGAGAATTCTATCCTCAGCGATGCGGATGAGTGTGGAAATATCTTGCCCTGTCCATTCCTTGATGTTGTCTGTCCATGTCTTTATTTGTCCTCCTCTGCTTCTTCCACCCTCGACAGTTCCCTGCAGTATTGTTTTTGACAAGGAATCGTGCCTGCATACATGTCCGAACCATGCTAGTTTTCGTCTTTTCACTATTGAAAGCAATGGCTCCTGAACACATCTCTATTTTATTTCTTACGTACTCATTGGTCTTATGTTCCCTATAGGAAATTCGTAGAATTCGTCTGTAGCATTTGTACTTGAAAGCCTGTAATCTTCTCTCCATGTCCGCAGTGAGTGTCCAACTCTAACAACCATACAGCACAACAGAAAGCACGAGCGACTTATACAGTTTGATTTTCACTCCAACACTGATGTTGCTTTTCCAAATCATAGTTAGCCGTGACAAGGATGCTAAAGCCACCTCCAGCCTTATTTTTAGTTATGCTTTGCATTTACCATCGCTGCATATACTGGATCCGAGGTATTAGAAGGTATTCACCTCCTCAAGCTTATGTCCATTCATCATGATATTAGTCTGGTTTTCTGTGTCTCTGCTGTTTACCAAGATTTTGCTCTTATCTGTATTGATTTCCATTCCGTACTTGCTGGTAACTTTTTCCAACTTTGATGTTAATTCTTCTAATTCTTGTTCTGACCCAGCTATAAGATCAATATCATCAGCGAAGCACAAGTTGCAAATAGGGCGACCTCCGATCGATATAGGCGTGTTGTAATCATGTAATGTCTCTTGTATGATGTGCTCTAAGTATATATTAAAAAGTACTGGGGACATTATGTATCCCTGTCGAACTCCCACAGTTGTTTTGAAGAACTCTCCAATTGTATTGTTTGACAAGACAGCACTATTTGTATTTTTGTACAGCCATTCAATAATGTCTATAATTGTGGTGTAAAAATTAAATTTCCTCAGTATATGCCACAGACCATCATGCCAAACACGGCCAAAGGCCTTTGTAAAGTCAATGAAGTTGTGGTATAGATCACGTTGGTGCTGAATATGTTTTTCGATTAGTGTTCGGATGTTAAATATTTTTGTTCAACAGTGCTTGTTTGCTCTGAAGCCAGCTTGTTCTTCTGCAATTATTTCTTCCGACTTGTGTTTTATTCTGTTAAGTAGTATTTTGAGCATCACTTTACTGGGGTGTGTTATAAGGCTAATTGTTCTGTAATTCGTACACACTTTCAAATTTCCTTTCTTGGGAATTGGTATTATTAGTGATTGTGTCCAATCAGTGGGTCATTGTTTTGTGTTCCATATATTTTGGTCATAATATTTACCACATTAATGCCCCCATATTTCAACAATTCTGCTGGAATGTTGTCTACACCAGGTGACTTCCCTCCTTTCAATGTTCGTATGGCCTCTTTTATTTCATCTACTAGAATTTCTGCATTTCCTATTTCTCTGTTGTTTAGTTCAGAATTCTCTAATATCGTGTAGTCAGGATTACACTTGCAGTTATACAGCTCCTTACAATACTCTGTCCATCTTTTCATTATATCTGTTGTTTCATTGAGTATCTTTCCGTGTTTGTCTTGTATTGTAGATATATTTGGTCTTTTTGGCTGTGTTATCTTTCTTAGAGTGTCTTATGCTACCTTACTGTTCTTTGCTATATTGCCCTGACATTTCAGGGGCCTCTTTCTTAATCTTTTTCATTTCCCTCTGTTCGTCACACAATTTTAGGATGTCATCTGTTACCCAAGGTTTGTGTGTTATTCTTCTTGTCCCTAGTATTTCTGTTTCTGATTCTAATAAAGTTCCTTTCATGGTTTCTGTGAGAGAGTTAACATCTTCATTTACAAGGTTTAGAGCTGCAAATTTCCTCCCACTGTTGCCTCAAATATCTCTGCTATTTCTGGATCTTTCAATTTTTCTAAATTAAATCTTAATCGTGTGCATTTGTTTTGTGTATGATTCTTTTTAAGCTTAATTTTGATTGTCAATAGAACATATCATGGTCGCTACCGATGTCTGCTCCTGGAAAAGTTCTTGTTTGTGCTTTGTTTATGCTGGACTTGAATTTTCTCGGTGTAAGAATGAAATCAATTTGATTATGTATGTCTGCTTTTGGAGCATGCCACGTTGTTCTTCTGGAAAGCTTGTGTGGGAATAATGTATTTGTAAGAGTAAATTTAAATTTATTAGCAAAATCCAATAGTCTTAGTCCTCGTTAATTCGTTTCTCCTGTTCCAAATTTCCCTACTGTACCGGCCCATTGATCATAAGCATCAGGTCCCACTTTTGCGTTCCAATGGCCTAGTACTATTAATATATCTTTTTTGGGAATCTCCTTTATTGTGTCTTCTAGTGTTTCGTAAAATGCGTCTATTTCCTCTTCATCATAATCGGCAGTTGGGGCATAAACTTGAATTATCGTGATGTTTTTGGGTTTAGCTGCTACACGTATTGTTATAAGTCTGCTGTTTATAGGGGTGCAACTAATGATAGATTTAACTTTCTCTTTGTTTACAATAAACCCCACTCCATGTTGGTGTTTTGTTTCATCTCCGCTATACCATATTTTGTGACCATCATCCGTTGTTGTTTCACCAAATCCCGTCCACCTTACCTCTGCCATGCCCATTATGTCCCATTTATACTTATTTAATTCGTGTGTAAGTTCGTTGACCTTTCCGCATGCGTATAGCGTGCGCACATTCCATGTGCCGATAACACATTTTTCGGTAAGTTTAAGAGCTTTGTTCTGTATTCTCTGTGTGTGATTATCCATTGTAGTATTTCAGTGGGCAGAAGGTTTAGCTAGTGGTGCCCATCTCCTCTCCAGCTGTCCTTATGATGTGGTTACATGGATGTGTCTTCTCTCTCCATCTCCATTGCACTTTGCTGATGTTGACACTACATCACATTTGAACTTCGCGCTGAACGCATCGCTACCAATTCACTAGGTCACAACCTTACTTCGTACGCATCAACATTAAGACTTCTAAACTTGATAATACCTTCACTATGTTGTTATCTTTTAATCCATTAACGAAGTAACCTTCAAGATATTATCCCGAACATTGACATATTTTCCACTGCACTCCAATTCCCTGAATATAATACATAACATAGATCCCCGCTTCACAGAGTGAAAACACTACGCCATATTGTCGTGATTAGATGAATGTGATGCCCCTGTGTTGCCGGGCCTGAAAGGGGAGCAAAGAATAGCAACACTGTTTACCTTCCACGCATGTTGTAAAAGGTGACTAAGAAGGTTATGGGATGGAGTTAGCTGTCCCATTCCATATAGGTTCAGTGACCCAAAGCCATGCTGAAGTTGGATGTGTCAGGCCGAAAGGTATCGCAGATATCGCAGCAATGCTGTAAACCATGACAACACATTCCGTTCTCCGGACACATCCTGCTAATCTGCACAAGACAAATATACTTGTCCGGCAGCAAATAAATAAACTTGCATGTTATCAAGAACCACTTTTGCAGTAGTGAAACTGCGTAAACTTGTTGAAACATGTAACGAGACTGGACTCACTTTCTAAAATTATTTTGCAAGGGAACAGTCAAAGGTGGAGGGCGAAGAGGAGAACATATAAAATCTTTGATGACATTAAGGAATGGCGTGGGCGATATTCTTCTACACTTCGAATGGCCGAGGATAGAGGTGTCTCCAGTGTGGCACCCCTACGACCCTGATGAATTATGTTATCTTATTGTTAGTATTAGATTTGTCTCCTCTATGTCTGCAGTAAAAAACTTTGATTACTGCATGTTTTTCTGTGAAAGAGTGCAGGGAGGGGGCTTTCTATAGGTTGTGGAAATAAAGGTAGCTTTACCATAGCAGACACAGTGACGTGTACAGGAAGTATGTTGATCGTACCTCCGAAAGAAAAATATCCTGTTCCCACCGTTAGTTGAACCCAGGATCTCAAAGGTCTGAGAAAGTGTTCTAACCACACGGCCATACACTCCACATGTCTGCAGTGAACGTGCAAACCACAATAGATAACACAATTATCCATGTCAAACATGGACACTAACAAAAGAACGAGAAAAAGCTTACTCTGTGTGAAATGAGATGTCTAAGAAAAGCAGCAAACAGAACAAGAAGAGATCATGTGAGGAATAAAGAGATTACAAGAACTGTTGGTACAACATCTGTGTTAAAATATATTGAAAAACAGAGTTTGAAATGGTTCGGCCACTTAATGAGAATGTATCCTTATTGGCCAGCGAAAAGAGCATACATGATAATCGAAACAGCAAGATGCAGAGGAAGACCACGAAGAAGGTGGATTGAAGGAGTTACAGACATTCTGTGACTTCACTATATTACTTCATATCATATACTTCTTATTCTCCCCATATATTTCTTCTTATGGACCAATTTTTTTCTTATGGTCCAATTTCTTCTTATGGTCCATGCAGTGTGGCAATCGTTATCATGTCTTTCCACAGCCTTTTATTTCATGTGCCATGATTAATTTCTTCTTATGGTCCAATTTCTTCTTATGGTTCATGCAGTGTGGCATTAGGGTCGTAATGAAGTTATATTTGCGATTTTGAAAATGGCGTTTTGCGATTTCCCCCCTGAATTTTTAACTTCACAACTTGCTCACAACTGTCATATCACACATACAACAACAAAAACACAATTATATTCACTATTCACTCCTTTTTTTAAATGTGCAAAAATTATATTGATATCTTATCGAAACAAAAAAGTTATCATGTTTTCAAAACACCCACCATCAATTCCAAAAAAGAATTCAGGTCCACGGGGATGTTTCTTCATTTTAATTCAGAACCCTAAAGGTTAAAGCATTTTTATACCAACACTAT
The DNA here is from genome assembly GCA_034231615.1 of Meghimatium bilineatum. Classification (NCBI taxonomy): domain Eukaryota; kingdom Metazoa; phylum Mollusca; class Gastropoda; order Stylommatophora; family Philomycidae; genus Meghimatium; species Meghimatium bilineatum. The sequence goes on from CM067302.1 coordinate 16,972,297, forward strand.
GCTACCAATGACAGACGACAACTGACATCCACATATAAGAGAAAGAACGAAACTTGCGAAATTAAATGTCTAAGGAAAGCTATTATAGAGTCACCACTTTGACAAAATGCGCAGTGAGAACATCAGAAAGATAATAGGTATCACATCATGCATCGAATATATAGAGAAACAGCAGATAAAATGGTTTGGACATCTTATGAGGATGAATGATCAACTTCCCATAAGAGCTTATAACAAGATGCAATCAGGATACTGAACCAAGGGCAGACCTAGAAAAAGATGAACAGACAACATCAAGACCATTCTGAATAAACATGACTACACCTCAACCAGAGCAACACATCTGGCTCTGGAATGCAGGCTACTCTCTACGCAGACTCACAAACCCCTATGCTCAATGACAAGTGTGGAAGCTACGACAACTCCACCTGGGGATAGACAATCACCTAACTAGGAAGCCAGTACACTAACCACTGAACTATCACAACCCAAAAATAAACACTATAACACATTTATGGAAAAAAAGAACAAGACAACAAAACAACCATTATTTCTATGTTTTATTTCGTACACAAATTGTAGCATGAATTTATACTCTATAAAATATTTAATATTTCCGTGTTTTATCTATATATTCACCATCTGGTACGTCGTAATCTTTTATTGCAGGTGTGAGTTTAGGGCCTTGAAAATGGATAGGGATGAAGCTATAGTCAATCTGCAACAAGAAAATGTTGACACTAATTTGAAACAAATTTGTTAGTAAATTCTAATATCTGTCCCCAGGTGAATGATGGTCGATAGTATCCCCAGGTGAATGATGGTCGATAGTATACCCAGGTGAATGATGGTTGATAGTATCCCCAGGTGAATGATGGTCGATAGTATCCCCAAGTGAGTGATGGTTGACAGTATCCCCACAGGTGAATGATGATCGATAGTATCCCCAGGTGAATGATGGTCGATAGTATCCCCAGGTGAATGATGGTCGATAGTATCCCCAGGTGAATGATGGTCGATAGTATCCCCAGGTGAATGATGGTTGACAGTATCCCCAGGTGAATGATGGTCGATAGTATCCCCAAGTGAGTGATGGTCGACAGTATCCCCAGGTGAATGATGGTTGATAGTATCCCCAAGTGAGTGATGGTCGACAGTATCCCCAGGTGAATGATGGTCGACAGTATCCCCAGGTGAATGATGGTTGATAGTATCCCCAGGTGAATGATGGTTGATAGTTTCCCCAGGTTAATGATGGTCGATATTATCCCCAGGTGAATGATGGTCGATAGTATCCCCAGGTGAATGATGGTCGATAGTATCCCCAGATGAATGATGGTCATAGTATCCCCAAGTTCCGCCGAAGACGGATGTGCCGGGCCATTGGCGCAAATAAAACGGCGGCACAATGCATTTCCATTCTCTGGACTACATCCTGCTAGAAATCTAGTAGGACAATGGTCTTGCTACAAGGAAGATCCAGCAGGAGTTTGAGAATGAACGATGAAGAAGAAGAAGTATCCCCAAGTGAGTGATGGTCGACAGTATCCCCACAGGTTAATGATGATCGATAGTATCCCCAGGTGAATGATGGTTGATAGTATCCCCAGGTGAATAATAGTTGATAGTATCCCCAGGTGAATGATGGTTGATAGTAACCCCAGGTGAATTATGGTCGATAGTATCCCCAGATGAATGATGGTCATAGTATCCCCAAGTGAGTGATGGTCGACAGAATCCCCACAGGTTAAAAATGGTTGATAGTATCCCCAGGTGAATGATGGTTGATAGTATCCCCAGGTGAATAAGTTGATAGTATCCTCAGGTGAATGATGGTTGATAGTAACCCCAGGTGAATGATGGTTGATAGCATCCAAAGGTGAATTATGGTTGATAGTATCCCCAGATGAATGATGGTCATAGTATCCCCAAGTGAGTCATGGTTGACAGTATCCCCAGGTAAATGATGGTCGATAGTATCCCCAGGTGAATGATGGTCGATAGTATCCCCAGGTGAATGATGGTTGATAGTATCCCCAGGTGAATGATGATCGATAGTATCCCCAAGTGAGTCATGGTTGACAGTATCCCCAGGTGAATGATGGTTGATAGTATCCCCAGGTGAATGATGGTTGATAGTAAAAAAGTAAAGTAACCCATAGCGTTTATTAATGCCGCAGGAGTGTGGGATGTTAGCGATCTCACATTTCAGAGGCTCTACAAATGAGGGCAGTAACCATCTCCTCTCCCTTGCAGTCTTTACTTCCCGGATTAATCCAGTACCCATTTAAGGCTGGGTCAACCCGGGATCCATTGAGATCTGAAAAACATTTCCGCTTCATTGGAATGTTGCTGTTAATCATCACACCTGGAATGTTGCTCTAAGACTGATGTTCTGTTAAGTACCTCTAGTCAACTGGTGCCTATTTGAATGATAGTAGTGAGTCATTTGCAGGAGTGGACTACATTCGGCCAGCCAAGATATTCTTAATGACCATCGAAACTGATTAAAAATTATTATACGCTTTGCCCTGGAGATCACAAGATATAAGGTATACACGGCAACACACCTGGGTCTTTCCTGGGTCTAAAAGGGGAGCAAAGAATAGTAACATTGTTCACCTTTTCCATGTATGTCATAAGAGGTGACTAATTTTGTTTTGGGAATTGATATCAGTCCATCTCATACATGGTCAAAGTGACCCAGAAGCCATGCTGAAGTCAAATGTGTCAGGCTGAAAGGCGCAAATATCAGAGCTAAGCTATAAACCATGACACACAATGCATTTGTGTCTCCGGACTACATCCTGCTAAGTAGCAGGAGGTTGAGAACAAATGCAAAAACAATATGAATACAGCTGATAAGATTGCTGCATGAATTTCCTGTACTGAGAATGATGTTGTCAAATTACACGGACAGCATAAAAAAACAAATGTAGACATCCTCAGAGACGATGTAGTTAAGAGACAAATTATAGCAACAAATTAGAAACAGACAGTCAAGATACATAGACCATGTAATGAGAAAAGTAAGGCTTTAAATTTGGCGGGGGGTGGAAAGATTAAAGAGAGAAGAGACACAGGAAGCCAGAGAGAATTTATCATAAAATGATATCGGGGAAAATCACCCACTGAATGCAAGAGAGAGGGGCATTGTGGAGAAAGTGAGTATGAACTAAAACAGTTAATTGAAAATGTTACCAATAAAGTGAATGAAACACAACCAAAGATGTTTCGACTAAAAAAGCCTTCATCATGAAAACAAAGAGTGGAAAGTCTAATTGGGAACACATACACGGTGCATTGAGTTACAAACCGTAAATGACTTGGAGAAGGGTCGCAGCAGAGAAGATTATATACATGAGAACTGCTCAACAAGTTCCCAGATTGAACTTTCTCCAGGAAACCCATCATACTTGCAGACTGGTTCTATTTTCTTCAAAGTTGCCACGTTGTGATTGAATACACTTATATTCCAACTGAAGGAAGCAACCCTGGTTGGCACATGTTGGAATGGCAGTCATTTTTCTCATCATGTTGTCATCAAACTGGTGAGATTTCATTGTCATCAAACTGGTGAGATTTCATTGTCATCAAACTGGTGAAATTTCATTGTCATCAAACTGGTGACATTTCATTGTCATCAAACTGGTGACATTTCATTGTCATCAAACTGGTGACATTTCATTGGCATCAAACTGGTGATATTTCATTGTCATCAAACTGGTGACGACATTTCATTGTCATCAAACTGGTGACATTTCATTGTCATCAAACTGGTGAAATTTCATTGTCATCAAACTGGTGACATTTCATTGTCATCAAACTGGTGACATTTCATTGTCATCAAACTGGTGACATTTCATTGTCATCAAACTGGTGACATTTCATTGTCATCAAACTGGTGACATTTCATTGTTCTCATTAAGTTGCAGAAACCAAGAATTAAAAATCAACAAATAGTAAGATCAGGTGAGTATAAAAAACCAAACTGTCAGAGGATATCCAACAGGTTGGAGAGTGCTCCAAGTCAGGTGAGTATGGATGTGTTTTATCAAAATTTCCCCACTGAGGACAACTCCTTGAAGTGGAGATAGGGCTTATTCCAGCCAAAATAGGCTGGAAACTAAGGTTGGTTGGGCCATCCCTGACATTGAGCAGAACCACAATCCAGCCCAAGCAAGCACAGGTGCTGAAGTCAGAGATACCAGGCCGAGAGGTGGACCAGCAACCCAGTATCATGCGACCCACCCATTTAACACACCTGCGCGACAAATTTTATGCAAATGAAAAGATCAAAATTTTTTTTTGGCAGGTCTGTGCGCAGAGGCATTATCATGATGTACAATACAAAATTGTCTGTGTTCCAATCCCCAGGGTAGTATCTGCACAGAGAGATATTGCGGGGCTGTTATGTATAATTCTGCATTGACATTGTCCTCAAGGGATGTTTCCATGATGAACCAGCCCATCAATGTAGTGGAACGCAATCAACAACCCAATTGAGGCCAACTCCTTGACGTGGAGATGAGGCTTAGTCCAGCCAACAGAGGCTGTAGTCCAGCCAACAGAGGCTGGAAACTAAGATTGGTCAGGCCATCCTCTATAAGGAGCAGGATCATAGTCATGTCAAAGCAAGCGCAGGTGCTGAAGTCAGCAATACTGGGCCAATAGGTGCACCCCCATAATATCACGCAAAATGCAACATGTATGCACTGTAGAAAAAGCGCATAAAGAAAGAAACAATATGGTCTAGATCTATTGTGCTCTCTTCAGTTGAAGAAATGATGTCTGCCACTGATCTGACATTTTTTGGGCTTTCAGGTGATATAGTGCACCATGTTTACATCAGCAGTGATTGTTTGGCACTGGAAGAATCCAGTTTGTTTGGTTACCCCTAGCACTGAAAGAATTCAGTTTGTTGGGTTACCCCTAGTACTGGAAGAATCCAGTTTGTTGGGTTACCCTTAGCACTGAAAGAATCTAGTTTGCTGGGTTACCATTAGCACTGGAAGAATCCAGTTTGTTGGGTTATCATTAGCACTGGAAGAACCCAGTTTGGTGTGTGATTAACTACCGCTAGCACCGGTGATGTGTTCTCCAAGTTGCAGCAGAGAAATATTTGTTGTTCATCCATCACATGATGATGATGACCATTTGTTACACCCACTATTGAAATTCAGTTAGAGTTATGTCCTTGATTATGAGTTTGTAGAATAAGCCCTATTCAAGCTTAAATGTCCATGGACAGTTTGGACAAGGAATGACCACTGTAGGCGGATTTTGGCCTATCCGTGACTTTCTAGTTGCTATCCGCTGTTGGGCAGCAGCATTTCTGCTCTTTTCACAAGATGCTGTGCTATTTTTTCATGGTAGAGGGCCATGTAGATCTATTTTGTGCAAGTTCTTCCCATGTGTCTTGGTCTATTTCAAAGGCTTTCAGTAAGGTCTTTCATGAGCCCTTGCAGCGCTTCTTTTTGCCCACCTTGAGATAGTGTATCCTTCTACAACTCACCACAGATAAGTATCTTTGGCAGGCTGTGATCTGGCATATGTACCAGATGACTTGCCCAACAAATTTTTGTCTGCATCAGAATAGTGTCAATGCTAGGGATACCAGACCGCAGAAAAATATGATTGCATATGCAACTCTGCATGATACATGATTGACAGGGATGTAAAGATCAGTGACTGCAAGTATTGCTCACCTGTAAGGCAGACTGGTAAAGTTCTTCGGATTCTGCCCTGAGTTCCTGTAGTGCTTGATCCTGGGCAGCTACCATTTGATTGTACAGACTGTGCTCATTAAAAGATTTTTTTCGGCAGTATTGTGACCATTTTTTCTGAAGGAGAGATCGTGATTCACTCTCATCAGAGGAAAGTTTGGGGTTCTCTCTTTTCCTTTCCCTGCAAGGTAATAAGAGTAAAATAGTAATAAAATAAGAGCAAACATAGACAGACTAGGGGAGATGTGTACAGACTGGGAGAGATGTGTAGACTGGGGAAGATGTGTACAGACTAGGGGAGATGTGTACAGACTGGGAGAGATGTGTACATACTAAGTGAGATGTGTACAGACTAGGGGAGATATGTACAGATTGGGAGAGATGCGTAGACTAGGGAAGATGTGTACAGACTAGGGGAAATGTGTACAGATTAGGAGAGATACGTACAGACTAGGGGAGATGTGTACAGAATAGGGGAGATGTGTATAGACTAGGGGAGATATGTACATACATGGAGAAGATGTGTTCAGACTAGCGGAGATGTGTAAAGTAAAGTTAACCCATAGCATTTTAAATACAGTAGAGGCATGAGATCTCACATTTCAGTGACTCTGCTTTATGAGGGCAGAGCTACTTCTCTCCCTCACAATCTTTACTTCCTGAATTGATGGGGTACCAATTTAAAGCTGGGCCAACCCGGGAGCCATTGCAGCCTGAAAAACATTTTTATCTCACCTGGGGAATGAACACAGGGACACTCATGCAAAGCCAGTGTGCTAACCACTGCGCTACATGACGTTTCAGAGATGTACATGCGGAGATGTGTACAGACAGGAAGATGTGTTCATACTAATGGAGATGTGTACAGCCTATGGAAAATGTATACACACAGGAAGAAGAAGTGGTGTTCAGACTAAGGGATATGTGTACAGACTAGGGGAGATGTGTACAGACAGGGAGAAAATGTGTTAACATGTAGCAACCCGTAGTCTACAAATGTCATCTAGGAATAGACACCCGACATCGACAAAGGTTACAATTTGCAAAGGCCAGTTTTACCAATTTTGAATTTGGTGTACAGGTCTTATTTTGTTGTGACCAGTTCAGAGGTACAGCAAGACAACACCTATTACCATCTACCCGTGTACTATATTTTTCTCACAATTCAAACAATGATATAAAAAAGACATACTTTGCTAACAGTAGCTTCTTGTTGCTCATTTCCAATTCCTCCACAGGTTTCAAAATTCTTCCGAATTTGGTTAATCTCTTAATTTCCTTCTCAAGTTTTCGAATCTTTTTTGCCTCACGAGCTGCAATCAATCCTGGGTCTGCTTTCTTTTTTTTCTTCATTGGTTCTGCCCTAAAGAAAGAAAAACAGAATTAAACTGACATTCAATTTTATTTATTGTTTTAAATTTTCTGAATTCATTCTCAAGTTTCTGCTGATGAATATGGAGAACAAAATCTATTTCCCGTATATTTCCATGTATAAGCTGAGAATTATTTTACATTTATCTGAAATTGTGAAATTGATTTAGGAATCTTGGCCTATAAATGAGTACAACACAATTTATTTTAAAAAAAGGTCCTTGTCTGGAACCCATGTCCCCTTATTTGATTATTTCCCTTGGCTAGGTTTATCAGTTTATGTTTATCATTTATTAACTTAAATATAAATTTATTTATGGTTAGTTATGTAAAACATAACTAACTCTAACCCTAACAAAAAAAATTAATAAATATAATATTTAGATTTATTAATCCTAAAATAAGTACGGAGACACAGGTTCTAAAGCAGAGCCAAAAATATTACTGGTATGCCAAATACTGGTAGCAGAGGGGAAAAAATGTACCGGTTAAAAAACTTCAAAAATCAGTGACTCGCATGTGTTGTTCGATATATTCAAGCCAGAATATAATACATAGGGCTATAATATACCAGTATCTGATGTAATTTATTAACCTAACTATAGTAACATGTAGGTACATATGATATCGTCTGTGATAACAAATTAAATATGCGAATCTACAAGTAACACACATTTATCGTGTAGGCCTATTGGATAGTGTTTTGGTAGATACTATGATAGTAACAGACATACTTAAAGTGGGTTTGGTTTACGTACAAAAATTTTTTTTGCCTCAATTAGTAGGCTTAACACGAATTTCCTCCTCGCTGTTCGAAACACTACCTAGGCTAAAAAAGGAACTTCATGTCACTTTCCAGATTGCGCTGTACTGGTAAAAATGAATAGAAAGTGTAATGTTTTACAAAGGTCACATTATGCACACACCATGGAAACGAAATATTTTTGTTTGTTTGTTTGTTTCGTTTCCACATATATTTACGTTTTTATGTACTTTCTGACCTTCCGGCATATTATTTCCATTGGACGTTGTGATAATTTTTCCATTCGTCGTCTTTTGATGTTTTGTTTGTGTCTTGATTAAAACCTTTTGGTTGAAACGTTGAATGTGATTTGTGTATTGTAATTTGTATGATTTCTTGTGTGAGCATAATTGCCCATCATTGCCCACTAGTTTTAGATATAGTCTGTGGTGTCCCATTGAAACAGAATATAAACCTGTGTTTTACGTAAGTCTAATTGAAATTTTCAGTCATATTCGATGGCTTTTGTATCTAATAAACTTAATTCTGGAACCTAGTCATGTGATTGCTGATTGCGACGGCCACTGTGAATTGCTTTGACTATTTATAGATATCTGCTAGAGGTTTTAAAAAACCACTTATTTTTTTCAAAAGTTCATACTAATTTTACGTGGACATTGCAATCAAATATAAAGACCATGGGGAGTAATTAATAAAATATACATTATTGACATAAATTTCAACAAATTATGATACTTTTCAACTGGAAATAATGAAATTTGGTAACAAAAAATGGACATTTTAAAACAGAATGATGCTTTCATTTCTGGAATAAAATTATCTGGATTCTATCTATTGTCATTTCTCTGCTTTTGCTGTAAGGCGCTGTAAGATAGAATGATGATTAGTTTTCGGGATATGGCACATTTGGTCGCTTGATATGCAGTGATATATGCAGACATCAACAGAATACACCACCAATCACTTGAATGGATACCTACAGGCAAAAGAGCAAGGGGTAGACCAAAAGAAACACTCAGAAGAACATTACTTAGAGAAAGTAAAATATTCATACTATTCAAGAACTGCACAGAATAGCTTTGAACAGACAGAATTGGTGAGATCTGACCTCTGTCTTATGCACTAACTTCAGCGCAAAAGGAAAATGAATGAATGAATGATATTGCCTTTTGCCAATAAGGGTTCATGGACATGGTTAATGAACAGAATAAGGGTTCATTAAGTGGCTGAACCATTTTGGTCTCTCTTTTTCAATTTATTTGACCACAGACATTATTTAAATAACTCTTGTAATTTATGTCGCCATCTTGACTGTGGATTCTTAAGATGAATAATTATGAATGTTGTGAGTAATTAGTAATTCTGGTACAGGAATGGTTAAAAGTACTTTCAATGACATAAGAAGGTCTTCTTAACTTCTATGTCAGTCAAAGAATGGTGCCAAAATAACACTCTATACCCAAAACTTTATTTTTGTCCTTTCCGAACACGACTTTCACCCACAAAATAACAGATATTACGTAATATGTTCCTCTTTATTTCTTTTCTGCCTTGTAGTTTACTGCTTGCCTGCAATAGCTCATGTGATATTATGTAAGCTTCAAGGCCAATGCATACAGTAATTTAAAATAAGCTTGGCGGACAAGTAAAAATTTATTCATTGGCCATATTTGCCATGTGGCATTGGTTATCAAGCCTTTCCACAGCCTTCTGTTTCATGTGCTGTCAATCATTTTCGATACCAATGTTCTCCCATGCCACAATACTAGGATGTCAAAACATCTTCTTCTTTCCCTACCCTTCATGCTCTTCAACTTGCCTGTTGTCACAATATAAAGTGGAATTCCTCTATAGCGCATTCTATTATATCTCCCTATATAACACCACTTTTATAATTCCCAATTATATTTACCGGTATTCTATATTTTTTTAAACTGTATATAATTAATTTCTGTTATTATATACATATTTTATTTCTCTGGACCAAGTTGTTATAATGGGATTCAAGTGTATCTTTAATCTATGGGAATAAAATCAATGTTTGGCAAATCATTCAATGTAAACACCAAAACAAACCATAGCTGCTGACTGGCTCTGAACAATAAAGGAGAACACTGAGTGTGAACTTGAGAGCAGATCTTGTGAAGAACTGGCACCTGGACTCTGAAAGTAAAATAATAATTATGTTATTTATTCGTTATATACTGTTTAACATTCTTATCTATATATCTATACGCCGTGGCCCGTGTTTGCCTTGCGGCGTCAGGGGTGGAAGAGTTCTCTGGAGATGGCCTTCTTGTGTGCTGTTCGCAAGCTTGTTCCTGTTGCTTCTTTGATTTCTGTGATTGATCTTTTACATGGTCTGCTTCTGGTTTTATAGCCGTGATGTCTGTGTGTCATGACCATTTGTGGCATGCTATCTGTTGGTAGTCTGGAAGCGTGTGAAAACCACTTGATCTGCTGTCTTTTGATGTGTTCCAATACTGGTATTGTGTTGGTTATCTGTCTGATGTTATCGTTTCTAATTCTATCTCTTAATGACACTCCGAGTATTCTTTGTAGACATGTCATTTTTGCTGTCACTATTTTTCTTTTGTCTTGTGCTGTCACTGTCCAGGTTTTGCACTGGTAGCACAGTGTTGGAATAATAATAATCTTGTATAATGCAACTTTAGTGTCTATGTTACATTTTTGTTCTTGAAAATATGTATCATCTGTCCTAGGATCTGGTATGTTTTATTGCATCTATTTTGTATCTCTTTACTGTTTTTCTCTTCACTCGATATAATGCTTCCTAAGTAAGTGAACGCATTCACATGTTTAAGTTGTTTATTTTCATCTATCATTTACTTTACAATATACAGAAATCATTAATGATCTTTTCACTTCTGAAAGTAAAGGTGGGTCCCATGTCAGCAACTTGCTGTCGAGGATGAAGATAACTCTTCATGTACTAAACCGCAGCAACTATAAGGTGGGGGTGACCAGTTCCTTTCATTGGCATGTTTACCTTCTCCAACCCATGCGTCAGGTACCCATTTACAGCTGGGTTGACTGGAGGAACAGTCATTTCAGGCAAGAAATCACAGATGATTTTTGTGTGTTCTGCTGTGGTTAGTACCTGTCACTGTAACCCGGTGACAGTAAGCAAGCTCACTATCAACTAGGCCACTGCACTCTTAAGCTACTTCTGGAGACTTCAGCAATAGTATCCATCCATTGTTTCCTATCTTTTCATTGTCCCTCCTAGAGAGATCTCCATCTCAAGGAGGTTCGGGAGGGGAGTTGACAGTCCCTTCCCATTGGTAAAAAACTATGTTGAAGTCAAGTCAAAAAGTGCAGGTATTACAATGAAGCTGTAAACCATGACACAATGTTTGCATTCCATTCTGTGAACATCCTACTAACCAGCAAGAGTATGAAAATGTACATGAAAGCTAAGAGCACAAGGGACAATAACAAATGGGCTGTAATTCAAGGGTTGCCAGAATTCATAAATTTTATGGCCAAATTTAAACAAATTATGCCCTTTTTAAGTGTCATTGGCAATAAAAGTGCTGTTTGGTCATTTTCTCTATTATTGGTCAGTTCGAAAACATGCTAAAAGTTAGGAGTTTGGTCATTTTTGGCCATATTTTACCTGAAATTTTATTAATGAGGAAAAAAATTAATGTCAACAATCTGACAACCCTGCTGTCATTTAGGCTGACTTTGTAAATAAAGCTGATAGGATGACAAGAGAAACATGAATGAAGGTCTGAAATGATGACCTGAGGAACACACAAATAGTAGTGCCTGTATTAACAGAACTGAAACATCCACCATTTTTTGATGGTAGCAAATTTGTGATATAACCAAATTGGGCTAACATCCACAGTTGAATAGAGCGTGCCCCACTATAAGACGGTATATATGTTGCAAGGGTCCGAAAGGGGAGCAAAGAATAGCAACACTGTTTATATTTATATGTGTCATATAGGTGACTAAGGAGGTTATAGGGTGGAGTTGGCTGTCCAATCCCCTATAGTGTAAAGTAGCCCAGAATCTATGCTGCAGTCGTATGTATCAGACCAAAAGATGCAGATATCGTAGCGAATCTGTAAGCCATGACACAATGAATTTCATTCTCTGGACTACATCCTCCTAATCTGCTGGAGGTTAAGAATGAATGCAGATGAAGATACCAGTAAACAGGACTTAGGAAACACAGAGCTAAATGTACATAAATATATATTAAGATGACCAGTAGGAAAGAAAATATTGACAGCATTGAGTACTGTATGATAGGAATTATTCTGGAATCCCCAGGAAAGGAGGAAAAAATGTTCAACAATCAAATTCCATCATAAAAACTTGGTTCCGGACTGACCTAATATAATTTCAAAAATTCACTATATAGTCTATCACACAGGAGGGCCCTACAAACAATAAAAAATAAATAATTAGAGATTTTGAAAAGTGTTATCAAATAAGGAAATTTGTTATAAAAGGATGCGCTATATGGAAATTTGTTTTTAAATCTTGCGCTATTAGGAAAATGTGTTATAACAGGATGCGTTATAGCGAAATTTGTTATAATAGGATGCATTATAGGGAATTTGTTATAAAAGGATACGCTATAGAGTGTATAGAGGAATTCCACTGTATTACAATTATTTATCAATCATCTAGGCCTATGCCTTTTGAACGTTTTTTTTAATTTGCAAAAAGTAGTAGGTATTTACAGTGTTACCACTACAAGTTTTGGATAGTTTTTACACTATTTGCAGTGTAGGCTATTTAGGTCTACTTCTTTTCTTATACTTAGTAACTAGGTCTACACTTGTCACGTGAGAATTTAACAAAGCTACAAAAGAAAATAGTTAAAAAGGTGTAGAGGTTTGACTTTATTCAATATATTGTTAGAAATATTATTTCTTATCCTAACCTTACTCTAAGTACTTAACTGCAAGCTTGCCAAATCACACAACAAAGGTCAGGTAACACCTCGAAAGTAGAACAAAGGTCACAGTGGAGAATCAAACTCTATTGAGCCCTACTTTGTTGTCCAATTTCAATTTGGACAGTCTGAGCTTGCTTTAGAATGACTAAACATAGGTCACGATACTGGATTAGGCCTAGTGAATGACTTCTGTATCTCTACAGTACTAGATAAGTACTACCACAGTATAGTAACGGTAGTAACAGTCAGTCAGAGACAACACTGGAACCGCTGCAATCTGAACCAGTGTTGTTAGGCATTAGCGCTAATTAGAAAATAGTTTTTTTTAAAAAATGGTTATGTCCCTTGATAATATTCACGTGACGCTAGTTTTTGTGGCATTATGGCAATGCCGTGAGAATACATGTCGTTTCTATTGAAATCGCGAGAGCGTCAGAGATTTAAGCCCAAAGAAGCTATCTTTTTCATTTCTGCCACGCATTCAGCTACAAGTGGATGTGTCTTTTGTGAGGAAATACTACTTGGTGTTGAAGTTATTAATTGAACAAGTCAAGGTAAGCGTTTTTCATATATTCTGTACAACTTTACTGTATTATTAATAATAGTACTGTTCCGAAAATCTTCCAAGAATGTCCAGTAATGCCCAAGAAATAACCATTTATGAGTATATCTGTGAAATATTAATGTATTTAGACTAGGCGATTTCTTTCGATAGCCATTTAAAACACTAGACCACGCACATTTTTTTAACATGTGTCCGCAATTTTTAAAATAGATTTTCCGGCGCTGTTGTTTCTATGACGGTAATACGCGGCATCAGGGCTGCATATAAAGCAATATATGTACATTTACTGCTATAATTATTGTATATTTTCATTTCTTTGTTTCTTCATCATGAAATTATACTGCGACCTTGAGTAAATACTTATATAATTCAAGTAGGCATATGCAGCGCAAAACCATGCGCGTTTGTCTTCTGTCACCATGGTGACATATTATTTTTATTTACTTTATATTCTCCACACTTATATTTATTTATTAGAATTGGTTGATATTTAACAACACATTCACATTATAAATGTAGACTGGCTCACTATGATCTATACAATATTATATATATATATCAATCAATAATTTTAAGAATCTGATAGGCCCATTCTAGTTTAGTAGTAGCCCTATGTAATTATTTTTATTGTTATAATTATTAATTCAGGGTAACTGTAATGTTATACATACCTTCTTAATTGCAGAAACAACAATGGCAGACAAGAAATCTATTAACGATCTCAGACAACATGTTTCACAGTTTGTACCAGAGAATCCACTAAAGAAAGGCTATGTTGCACGGCTAATATTGGACAATAAAACTCCTGATGTGATAGATCCAGGCTGTTGTGATTACTTCAGAACAGGATAAGTATATTGTAAATGAAGCTAATCATAGATATGATTGGAATAAGCTTTCCCGTACTCTGTATGAGCATATAAAGAGTTTTAGAATGAGTGGCCATTGGTCTTCAGTTGTACAACTGTGCCTTGAGCCATTTCCTATTTCTTTTAAAGATGTGACCAATGTTAATGATTTGCAGAAACTGTCTATTCCAACAGATGCATCTTGCCTTCCCGAACACAAAATTGTATAAATTGTAGGGTGTTTTATCATAAATAAGTGAAATATTTAATAATTAGACAATTCAATTAAAAGTAAATTATGCAAATTAGCCACCATTTTGAATATTAATTAGCCCCAATTACGACTGACAATTTGTACAGTATATTCAACAGATGCGTCTTGCCTTCCCGAACTCAAAATGTATAGTTTTATGCATATTTTATCATAAATAACTAAAGTATTTCATAAATTGCTAGTTCTACTTCAATTCTTGGTCACAACTTTCATCATCAGTCCGTTCATATTTTATTATTATAATTATATAATAATATTATAATAATTATATGTTCTCATGTAATTATCTTTTCCTTAAATTTGGACAAAAAAATTCATAACTTTTCATAGAATCGACCTACAGACTTGGGTGAGCAATCGCTGAAATGCAAATTTCAAGGGCTATCTAACTGTGGTGTTTATAATGCTATAACCCCAATTTGAAAATTTAGTAATGCCTAGTGAAGTGTTGTCGTTGCCAACACTTCACTCTGTTGTTAATTTTAAAACTAAAACTGTGCAAATCATTGCTAGATAATTAAAAAACGGTTTATTGCAAAAATTAAGCAATGCCTAAGAATATAATAGTGGCGTGTTAAGTAAAGCATGGCTAGTTCACAACATATTAAATATCTTATTTCTCACTTACATGTTTAACGTGAAAACTTTCATTGCCAATGTCGTCGCCATCTTGAATGTCAGGAAATGTTACTGCTCTCCCTTAGTACCTTAGTTGCCGTCTCCGCTAAATTAAAAAGTTGGCTGCAGCATACCTCCAACATCTCGGTTCTTGCCGTGGTGATGCCCTCTGTCCATCTAATGAAATTTCTCTCCAACTTATATTTATGTCTACCTCTTTCACACCTCCCATCGACTTTACTA